>JAQIXL010000006.1:0-127490 GCA_034700245.1 Poikilolaimus oxycercus
AACTTTTTGCTTGACCACAAGAAAAGTCACGTCCTCACTCTCTGAGAGAACTTGCGGATTATATATGAAAAGGTTATTTCCTTGAACTTTTACGTATACCTGAATGGCAGTTTTGAGAAAGACTAGCCCGTTCTATGGACCATTGTCTTTTTCGTTTACGAAGCACTGATAATAACTGTAGCCGATTTTTTCAGCCGAGACAGCGACTGCTACAGCAACACCTAGGAAGCGTCTCAACAGAAAGCACTCTCTTACCAATGAACAAGACGTAACAATGCATGGCCAAAGGGTGAGACGACGGGGGAAGTGATGAAACAGATGGTAGCAGACCGTTATAAAGGCTGCTGCCCGTCAAAACATTACGGAAATAAGCACCCGATTGTGAAATCTCGATACATCATAGGGACAGCCATCATCGTTTTTTTTTCAATCTGAATCACCGTTATTCGCATAATTTAGTTAATTCATGTTTCGCAACGATGTTCTTTCTCGTTTGTCAACCCCAGAAGAGATGTAAGTCAGCTTACCAAACGGGCAAACTTCCTCAGTGGTAAAGAGGCTTGATTTCTACGAACTGTCCACTAGAGCAGCCATCAGGGGGTTATGATGACACCAACATTGCATCTTGGCAACGAAAATGAAGCCGGAAATTGGAATACAGAAGACAGCATTTTCGTATGATCTCTCTTCCGGGCCTGGCGGCTCTTGCCGTCGGTCTCGTCTTCATTGTGCCGGTAAGCCGCTTTGAGATGTTCTGATTGTGAGCCTTGCAGTTCTTGTCGTTGGGATGCGCGAGAAAGAAGAAGTCGTCAAGCGCCAGCGTGAGTCCGAAAGCCGTCGGCAAGAGCAAAGGAAACATTAAGACTAAGACGAGTGGGTTGAAGAAAGACTTGCTATCTTGTTCAGAGACGGAAGTAACAGCGCCGTCACCGGTAATGGAGAAGACGATTCGCATCGAAATGCCCAACGACACCTCGAGGTCGGCTGAATACACCGAATACAATTTGGAGAGAGTAAGTCTAGCAAGGGTTATGGTAGCTCAACTTTTCAGCCGAATACAGGGGACGCGCGGACGGCGAGGGAGCCAACGTCCGAGCAGCTCGAGAAGGTGCGGCGCGCTAGGTCGAAGACCGTAAGGAAGGAGCAAAAATACTGAGCTCTTCAGGATCCGCAGATGATCCGTGACCAGCGTCAGCACCACCAGCACCCAACGCCTGACTCGGAGAAGGAGGGCGGGTCGCCGGCGCCGATGCTGCGCGTCTAAAGCGCTCCCTTGCGACGCCCAAAACCCTCCAATACAGAATAAATCTTTGGTGGGGGGTTAATCTTACTGTAATGCTCTAAAGTGCCGCATGAGTAAGCATTCGATTCTAAGGCGATTTCAATGCTCTAAACTCTTCGGGTTTACAACTTCAAACCGTCATATGCAGGGCCATGGTTGGCGACATCTTTGCGCACACCCAGGATGTGTGTGTATTGCTCCCAAACGACCAAAAGTCGCGTTGTTTCGTTTATGATCGACGACCGTGAGCAGAGGTGCACTTTTCAATGAAATCGCACCACATATCACTGTCAAACAAGGGATCCCGGCTATCGTCTGGCAAAAAAGCGATTCCCTACGAGAAATTTCCTCGCTCTTCATTGATGGTCTTGAGCGATCATGTAGCCTTTTGCTTCAAAAATTGCGCAGCTGCCGATTTCTGTCAACGTTGAACCTTTGAGGGTCTGTGAGGTTCACACCACATAAAAGGCGAAGGGGGACGGTGGAGATCGTCAGTGCAAGCTTGCCTGCTTCTTCTATCTCGACATGCTCCGTCTTGCTGCCTACCTCGCAGTCCTCTTCTTCCTCGTCTCCGATGTGGCTGCCCAGACAACGTGCGCCAGCGATGGTAGCGACGTCTCGACAAATCGTAAGTTTTGAAGAGCTTGAAGTAGACGTACTGCAGCGCCCTGCGACCCACCGGATACGACCGGAACTTGTACTTCGGGAGAGTGTACGGATGATGGAACGGGTGCCGGCTTCTGCTGTCCTCCAGCTGGAGCTACCTGTCCGGACGGCAGTGATTTGGCTACAATGCGTAAGACTTTGAGCTCCTTTGGGCAATTCACAAACTTCCAGCATCCTGCGACCTGGCCGATGCGACGACTTGCGATGGAACTTGCACGGATGACGGAAGTGGTGTCGGCTTCTGCTGCCCGGCGGCAGGAGCGACGTGTGCTGATGGCAGTGATCTGACAGCGAATCGTGAGTTTCAGACCTGGCTCTAGCTTTGAACTTCTGAATTGAAATGGGGGAAAAATTTTTCAGCTTCGTGCGACCTCGCCGATGCGATAACCTGTACCGGAACATGCACAGATGATGGCACGGGAGCGGGCTTTTGTTGTCCGGCTGCGGCCACCACTGCCGCCGCGGGCGCTACAACGACGGCTGGCGCAGGAGCTGTGTGCAGGGATATCCAGACGAACTGTGCAAGCTACACGGACCTCTGCAAGAACCCCACCTATCAGTACATGCTCGCTCAGAAGTGTGCCAAAACTTGCAAGTATTGTAAGGCGTCGGGCTGTGTGGATGTGAAGACTGAGTGAGTCTCTGAGAGGTTGCCGACCGTGAAGTCCTTCAGATGTGCTGATTGGAACTCGAAGGGCTTCTGCACGTCTGACGCTTACACGGACGCGACGAAGAAGGCGTACTGCGCCTCCACGTGTGGAAAGTGTTAGAAGCAAAACATTCTGGGATAAATATTATTCAGCAACCCATGTCTTACACTGCTTTATTTCTCTTTAAGGCATTCGAAGGTGCATAGAGCAAGTTTCATGCTAGTGATTTACAGGAAATGAGGCTGATGTTAGCTCTTCGGGGGCACGCTGGCTAGCCCCGATCAAGGCCAACACACCGCCAGCACGCCCAGCTGATATGGGAGAAAGACAGCGGCGCCTCTCATGATGCTCGCCTGAAAGGTCTCTCTGCGATGCTGCATTATCGGTTACGCGAACTCACACCGTCCGAACTTTAGAAAGTGGCTCATTTCAGGTTCCGCCATTCTGTAATTTTCTTCGGTTGCATACCTCTCTCTAAGTCCTTTGTCAGTGCCCTTCGTCATCGTTTGAACTGCGAGTTAGAGACGCTAATTTCATTGTCAAGTTTTCAGCTATTGTTACCCATAAGAATGAAGGTAAAACGGATGAAGCTGAGCCAAGATTCACTCTTCAAGTTTTTTGGCGAACAGTTTGGAGACGACTTGGTCATTTATGTTATGCAGTTTCTCGACGCTTCTAATACTCTTCGTTTTGCTAAGACTTGCAAAAGGTTAAAAACCAAAACAACGTTGAGCAAACTGTTTAGATTTGCCTGCTTGTACAAACAGGGAAGAGGATTCTTCTGTCGTTTCGAAAGTTTCTGGAAGCCCTGCCTGCGTCTCAAGTCGTCGACGCCAGCGTTCGTAAGTCATTTCCGTAATATTAGCTGCTAACGCAAAAAAAATCGCTTTAGAGAGAAGTGATTATTTCTGGCGATGGGAGTTGGTTACGAAATTTCAAGCTGATCGATGAGAGACCGCAGGACGGATGGACGGATTTCACAATTTCCAACGAGCACACTGACGTTTCAATAACCGAAGAACCACCGAAATGGAGTCTTCCTATCGAGAAGAACTCACGCTGCTTCATCCGCAAAGGCACCCACCTTCAAGCATTTATTCTTCTCGCCAGATATCTGAGCGAAAACTCTGTCTTTCGCGTGCTTAACATCGAGGGCATGAACGCGAAAATGCTGGCAGAGCTCTCAGGATGTCGCTTCTATGTCCGATCGCTAAGCGTCAAAAATTGCGCAAACGTCACTGAAGAGACGATGATAACCTGGGCGGGCATGTTGCGACCGGATGATCAGTTCTTCTTCTACACGGACGCAGCCTTCAATTTGAGCCGCGCCGTTTTCGACGATCCACGGTTTCGTCGAAAAGCCCGTGTTACAGTCAAGTTCGATGAAGAAAGCCAATCAGTATGCGAACTGAATGACACCGACCTTGAGGAACTGATTTGGAGATCGACAAATGTCTCGCTGATAAATACTGTAACGAGCATTACTCTCCATGGCATAAGATCGGTCGTAAACCGCTGGCGCTTCTTTGCCGACACTTCTTTGTCGTCTTTCACCCAATTGTCCATGACTCGGGGCTTCTCGGCCTGAGCTTGAGTGAATTCTTCCCGCGTTGATAACGCCAGTCCAGACCAAAACTCAGCATTTCCTTATGTTGAATAAAATATTCTTAACAATTCCCCAAATTTAGCACAACGCCTACAATATTTTGAAATTCGTGAAAAAGAAGCTCTGGACGTACATGCTCCACCAGCAAGCCATCTGTATCCCCGTTATTTTGTCGATGCTCTTTCAGTTCCTCTTGAAAACATTTGATTTATTAGAACTATGGCGAGAAGATTATGACCCGAGAAAGTACACACAGGGCTGAAATGATCTGCTATGAGACCAGAAAGAGCTTTCAGCGAGCTGCAATGGATACTCCATGGGAGCTAACTCGACAGCACCGGAAGAAATTTGCAATGCGAGCATAGAGCACGAGACCAAAGCCATTCGTTAACACGCACGCAAGGGCCGGATAGAGATTCAGACGATTCTCGTGGGCGTAAATCGAGAGGAAGGTCGTGTACCAGAGCAGAAGGAACTGGATCGCCTTCGTTATAAGAATTCGTCTTTCGTAGAAGTGAAGTTTACTGAAAATTTGTGTGGCGATCCTCAGCATCGCTGAATGAAAACCAACCTGAAGTGAATGTACAACTTCGAGCCGTCGTGGTTTTTTGACTCAAGCCCCGAGAGATTCAAACTGCTTTCGCAGCAAATCAAAAAGCCCGTCATGTATACGGTAAGATACATGAGGACTCCAATCAAAAGACTACAAGAAGAACATTAGGGCTCATTATCGAAAGCAAACCTCGACACGATCAAGATGATGATAGGCGTTGTTACTTGAATCTTGTCCGAAATTCCAGCAAAATTCGTGATTTCAGACCAAATGTGAGAGACGAAAGTTCCGAAAACGGTCAACACGAAAAGCACCGTATACCAAATTGACATTGTTCGTCTTCCAACGGAGAGCTCTCGAACATCGAGATCTTAAAGAATGCCAAGCTTTTATGCACGAGGTATACTCTTACCAGCTCGATTTGTTTGTTTGTAGCAAGCAGAGCTATAATGCTTTGCATTTAGAATTCTCAAGAACACATTCATTTTTCTTCGAGTTTTCAGTTCTTCCTTCTCGTTGTCTTGTAGAATATCTACTACTGTCTTAACCGGTATCTAAACGGGCAAGCTAAGAGCTTCCGGGGAATATCGAACCTGCACCCTTTCCGGTCCTTTATAGGTTGAAGCATTGATGTGCGACTCATCCGTGAGCACTCCCTCTCGAATTAAATTCACAATGGATCGTTTTTGCAATGTCGAAAGACCAGTGACAAACTCTCGGACCTCCTGTGGACTAAGGGCGTCTTCATGGGCAAGGTCAAGGGCTTGGTCGTTTCCTCTCGCCAACGGGTCTATGGGAATACTGCTCTGGCCTGAAATTTTTGCCACTTCAGGCTGTGAAAATGTTATGAGAGGCGGTTTCGCGTTGGCACGTGTTGCTATCGCTCAAAAACGGGGGAAGCGTTAAGCGCCGTCAAGAATAGGCGAGGCAATTAACGCCCCTGAGAAGCGTCACAACGGGGGCGAAAGTTGGTGCTTGAGTAAGGAAGTAGTGTGCATTCTTCAAATTTCCTTTGTAACAAGGTCATCGAAAGCTATCGTCACGCCCAACCCTCGTGAAGGCAGATTGATGCATAAACCCCGAGGACTCTTTCAATAAGAGATTGCAACGCCCTCACCTGAATATATCCACTTCTTCCACGCCGGCCCCATTTCCTTGAGCAATTCCCGGACATTCATGGGAATAATCACATGGTCGACGGAGAAATTTCTAGAGACAAAGATCTCTGATAATGAGCGAGCAACGGGCGCGACCTACTGAGTGTTGAGATGCAGCACCGAGTCCTCCGTGATCAGACCGTCTTTCACTGGAGTGAGGATCTTCGTCAGTTCCGTCTTTGTGAGACTTCGCAGATAGCTGTAGAGGACTTCCCTCGAGTTACTCAAGCGACCACTGTTGCTCATCCGCCCACTTCGAAAGCTGTCCGAAGACTTAAGGGCATGATTTGCGTAAAGATAGCTGCCTCCGCTGTTGCTCTTCGGCTTCGTCTCGGACAGTGAGGAGGGCGTCTCCTCGACTGACTCGTCACTCATCGCCTGCAAGTTCAACGACTTTCGATTAAGGAAGCCCCGGCGCAATGCGCGCGCGCGTGCGCCAAGAGAACATCTTGGGATGCTCTGTGCTTATCGGCTCCCGCTGGAGGAAGGCCATAAAATCCCGAACCAACACGGGACACCTTTGCCTACTGCTGATGGCCTACTCAACTCCGTCTGAAGCGATCGGCGCCAGATTTATGTTGGAGTGAAAGAAACACTGCCCTCTCGCAATCAACGTTCTTCATTAGGAGGACCCTGACCCCCGATGGTTCTCTTCTTTGATAGGCGGCTTCCCAATCTGCAGAAGCCCCGTTACTAGACTGCTGAGACTTTTACAACCTGCTCATTGATCATATCAAATCGGAAGTCAGAAGTGTTCCGCATCAAAGTGTTTCAAGGGAGTTCCAATTGAATGCCTTCGGAAGTGCTTTTGAGGGCACTCCTTGGACAACGAAGAGAGGGCGTGTTCAGATGTTCTGACAGGCATTTCTGACTACCTGAGCGGTTTTTTGACTTTCGATGTCTTTGTAGCATGTGAGAGTTGTCCTCGAGCCCTAAGCAGTGATCACTAGATCTAAGAAATCCCAGGGCTTCCTAGTGTATCCAAATAAGAGGCTAGCATATTCTCCATGATGTCAAACGATCGTTCAAAACTTCAAGCTGAAGGGCTCAGTGAAAACGTTCCCTTGAACAGAGTTCCCTCTGTTGTTGAAAACGTTCCCTTGAACAGAGTTCCCTCTGTTGTTTGTCTATTCGGTAACTTTGCTTTCTTGCTTTCTGCGACATTACCCTCCGATTAGCTAGACTCGTGACAAAGTCGAAGAATGATTTCGTGTAACAACAAGGGGAGGTTCCCAAGTCATGAAGATCGATGACCATCAATCATGTGCAAGCGGAACCAGCCCTTGAAGGAACCAGAAGCTAACCAACAGGCCTGTAGTTTGCTGCTTGGAGAGTTTGGGGCCCGCGCCCGGCTGTAAACGATAGGCCGTCGCACGGTTCACCGGAAACTCGCGCCCCCGCACGCCTTCTCGGGCTTTCCACGACCGCGCATCTCATTATTTTGGGGTTTATTCAGTTGCTTTTGACATTGTTTGCTTGCTGTTTGGACAAATATGGACCTTCCGGTCATATTGGTAGACGATAGTCAAGTTCCCAGTGCGCCATAGAAGTTTTTCTCGACGATGACGTGTACCAATTTTGATGGGTCACGCGATGTTCGGCATTGTCCGTTCGAAGCTTTATGTCGCCCCATTTCTCGATTTCACAATGTTTGCTTATGTTTCTCGTATTGGGCTTTTTCTCTTTCGAATTGTGCATGAAGCCATTCATTCCAGGTAGTCGCGCCCGGCAGGCGCGCAGCTAGTTAGCGCTCTTTACGGGTAGATGCCCGACGGCGCGGCCTAAGATGGGGCTACAACGGCTGCTCGTCGGTGCAACTCTTCTTCTCGTTGGTGCCTCGCTCCTCGTTTACGCCTTCTCTGAAGACGACGGCTTCGTCTCCGACGATCTCTACGAACAGGTGGCATTTTCCGCTTTCTCCTATTTGACGTTTGTTTTCTCAGCCTGTTCCATCGTACGAGCGAGCGACAGCAACACCCACTCAGCACTGCGGCACGCCGGAAACTCTCGAAAGCACGAGCATCCTTCTCGTGTCGACGATCGACGGACAGATCCATGCCTTGAACGTCGTCGATGGTGGCAAGACGATTTGGGCGGTGAACCCGGATCAGGAGCCGCTGATGGATGGCAACATCGGACTTACACCGGCAAGACATCTTTCTTTGCGAACTTTTCTTTCAGCCGATTTTTGCCGATGGACGGATGTTCAAGTTGGTACCGGCTCTCGATGGCAACCTCTACATGTTCTCGCGCGATCAACAGCTGCTCGAGCCTTTGCCGATGAACGCGGATGCCCTTCTTCAATCATCACTGCGTGTTGGTGGTGACGCCTTGGCCGGAGCACGATCCGTTTCTACAGCTGGTGTTCATCCACTTACTGGAAAGGTAGTCTCGACACTTTGCTCTATTCAGTCTTCATTGTAGATCCGGTACCACTGCACGTCGGCGAAGTGTGACACAAAGCCGGACGCGTCGGCGACGGCGACGCTTGTCTTCCGTCGAGTCTCACACACAGTACGGGCTGTCGATTCCATCACTGGGCATGAGAAGTAAGTCTCTTTCCGTTTGCTTCTAATTGTTCAGGTGGAACTTGAGTGTGGGCGAATACGAGGCGACATTGGCCAGTCGTTCCGAGGGTGTGAAGCTGACACCGTCGCAGTCGCGTTTCGTCTTCAGTCCTCCAGACGGCATCATCCAGTCCTTCGACAGCTGTGGTCAACTCCTATGGACGCGACAACTCGAGTCGCACATCCTCAATTCTTGGCACATGGAGAACGGCGAGCTTAGAGAGGTGAGGGTGACTTTTCGTGAAGCTCTTCTTTTTTAGATTTCACTATTCGATCCGGTGAATGTTCACACGAACGTGATCGAGTCGTTGAGTACAGGACGACAGTCGAACGGTCGCGAATCTCACTTCTATGTCGGTGAGTTCTTTCTTTCGAGGGCATCTTGTTCAGGTCTGAGTAACTCGCTGCCATTCATTAAGCACTCACCTCAAGCCAAAAACGAGCTCCGACGACTCGAGATGCTTCAACTCACCGAGCCGTCCTTGTCAACGCGTGAACGACAGCTCGTCGATGCTCGCAACACCCAGGCGTTGGCCATTCATGAAGGAAGCCTTGGTTAGTTTTACTGTCTTCTCCTGTCATGTGGTTATACTTATTACAAATTGTTGCAGGACGCGCCCTCGCGAACTACTATGGACCTGCTAGGCCTACGACGAACGCTGCAGCAAGGAAGAACACCGAGCTTCAGACTACCCGTGAGTCTTTCCATGAAGATTCTTATTTGCTTCTTTAGAGTCGTCTTGTCATGATGAGAATGCTGGCTATAGCGAGTTCCGTGTTGCCGGCTTCGGTGGTGGTTCTCTCTTCGACAGTGAGCAGGGCTGGTTCGTCACTCGACCCGAACAGAAGCTCTTTGCCACTCGGAGGGGTCAATGCGCGAACCTCGCCCATCGAATTCGTCGTTCGTTGAGTGTTGACGAGGATGTTCCTGGCTACTGGTAAGAGAGCCATTCTCTTGAAGGCTTCCTTCTCACTTGTCAGGCGTCTGGCTGCTCTTGTTCTCACTATGGGCATGGCGATGGGACTCAGCTTCGCTTGGTACCGTCGTCGAGTCCGCTTCGCTCGGCAAGTCACAGTTGATTCGTCCGTCTCCACCTCGATTCTCGGTTCGAGCCCCTCAACGGTAGACTTCATTTGCTTCGTTACCCATTCTTCAGACACCACCGACTCCTCCAGAGAGAATTGCCGAACGAAAGTCCCTTCGAGAGAGCAGCGGAAGCTTCAATAACGCCGCTGCACAGAAGTGAGTCATTCTTATCGTTTGGCAATCAAGAGGAATAGGTTCTTGTCGACGTTCGATCCTCTGAGAATCATTGGCTTTGGCGGTTTCGGAATCGTCTTCGAGGCGCAGCACAAGTTGGATCTTCGAAAGTATGCCGTGAAGAAGATCACACTCGAGAACAAGTCGGCGACTTCCTCTTCAGGAGAACCTTTTGCTGTAGGAAGAACGAGATCCAACGTGTGCTTCGAGAGATCAGGACGATGGCGCGTCTTGAGCATCCCTACATCGTTCGCTACAATCACACATGGCAGGAGGAACCACCGACGGGCGAACAGAAAGAGGCTGAAGACGTAAGTGTGTTTCGAATTGTTCAATCCTTTCTTCAGGAAATCTTGAACAATCTCAAAGCAATGTTCAAAGAATCTCATCCGGCCAGTTTCATCGAGAGCGAGGCCGAGACCCGCCAGCACGCGGCGACGACTGCATCGAGTAATGGCTTGGTGGCGTCGTCGAAGGAACTGACGGACAAAAGCGCGACGAACGGCTTCATCGCAGGAGGAGGAGACGACAACGACGACAGTGGATCATGGATGGACACTCCCGAGCATTCAACGCACCAACTTGAGAGCTCGAGCTCCTCCTCCGATGATGAGCCGCCACTCAAGCGCGTCGGTGAGGAGAACTTTATTTACTTTTGAACATGGACTTCAGATGCTCATGCGTTGAATACGACCAAATCGGAGAGCATCGTCTTCGACGTGATGGAGGCCGGAGACACGTCCAACAGTCTCGAGCATCATTCATACTCTCTCTCGAGCGGCAACGGCGACAAGCCCTCGCATCTCATCGTGTACATTCAAATGGAGGTTTGATTGTTTATGAAGTCTTTGAGATTTGTAGTTGTGCCAAACCACCCTGGCGGTGTGGCTAGCCGAGCATCGAGTGCAAACGGATCGTGCGCCGGCGAGCATGCGTTTCTGGCTTCATCAGCTGCTTGAAGGTGTCGCTTACATCCACAGCCAGAAGCTGATCCATAGAGATATCAAGGTACCAATTTGAAGCCTTGTTTCCTATTCTTGATATTCAGCCTCAAAACATCTTCCTTCAAAAGCGTTCGCACTCTCGAGAAGGCCAAGACCCGCAGTGGATTCTGAAGATCGGCGATCTCGGTCTTGTGACACATTCCAGTGAGGAGATGGAACAAATTGCCGTCGACTCAGCAAGGGAAGGCAACTTCACTCGGAACATTGGAACAAGGATGTACATGAGCCCTGAGCAGGTACGGTCTCTTCTTCTTTGAGAATCTCTTTAGTTGGCCGGCAAGAGCTATGACCAGAAGGTGGACGTCTTCGCCTTGGGCCTGGTTTACACGGAGATGGTCGTGCCTTTGCACACAGCGATGGAACGTTTCAAGACCCTTGGCGACCTCCAGAGCGGTAAGCTTCCAGAGCTTCTCGATGATGTTCCCAAGGAGGTTTGTCTTGTGTCCCATTCTTGACTTTTTGGATTCAGAAGCGACTCGTGGAATGGTTGACGAATGTGGATCCGTCAGTGCGTCCGGAGTGCGCCGAAATCCTCGATAGCCAGTTCTTCAAGCATATTCCAGAGCATGGCTCGGAAGTACCACCGATCCCCGACGATTGAGAAAGAGTGTATTTATTTGAGTTTTATAGATTTCTATTGCGGAGAGTTTTCTAGTCGAATGCTTTCATCGTATTGGGCTCAGTATAGAATTCGGTTGAGCAGCAGACTCACGGGCTGAGCATTAGATGTTGTACTGGGAATTATTTCTGTTTCTTCATTTTTCATTGACAGAAGGTGTCTATCAGAAGTGTTACTTTCATATCTCTCTCTCCTTCCTTGACAGCTGGTGATGAACTTGTGAATATGTGATGTGATTAAAGGAAGAGGTCGACTTTGTTTCTTCTTCATTCATCCTCAGACTGTGATTTCGCCTTTCAGCTTTCCCTTCCTACGCCTTACACACTGTTTTGTAGCATAATTGTGAATAAACTTCATGTTGTTGACTCAGCAGACAACACGAGGCTATGAGCAAGATATTCTCAGGAACGCCCTTCTTTCTCGGCTGGTTGAAGTACTGGTCATCGTGATATTTGTTGAGAATGATCCGAAGGAGTGTGTCGAAGGCATCTAGCCGTCTTGTGGGCTCACCAGATTCGGCAACTTCTCCGAGAGGCGTTTCGCTGACCCCTAAATCAAGGAAGCTCAAATCAGCCCAGTCGACACCAAAGAAGTCGAAGAACGTGCATGATGGCATCGGAGAGCTTATTGAGACCATGGAGAGGGAGTTCGCTGATCAACCATGCAGTTCAACATCGAAACCTGAAGACTACGCCGGCGATCAAGAAAACACTGAATCATCTTCGAAGCCAGTCAATGTATGGTCACCAAAAGTGTTAGTCAACGGTCTAATCCACTGTCCCTATTGTTCGACGGTGCTGGGTAACAGGAAGAGCTACAACACACATCGAATCAAAGCTCACAATGTTCGACTGATGGTTTGTGGGCTTGAAAGTGATCGAGCATTTGCAGGTTACAATTCCTTGTCCCGCTGATGGTTGTGAGGAGAAGTGCACGAACATAGCCAAGTTGAATGCCCACCTTGAAGCGACTCATAAGATGAAGCAAGAACCACTTGTGGCAGAGTTTGCCAATGAGACCTTCTTCCAGGTGAGTCTTTAGAGCATCAACTGAGGTCCCTAGATCTTCCTCAAAGACTACTGTATGAAGAACTCAGTTCTGTTTATGAAAGAGCGTGGAAATGGAAGTCTGCAAGACGGCTCGTCTACGTACACACTGAGGTGTCATCGAAACGGACGCTCACGGTAGGTTTGCCACGAAGGTTTACAACTTTTCAGGATGAAGCCGACATGTTCAAGAAAGAATCAACCAAAGAGAAGTATTCAGAAATTGGATGCAGTGTGTCCCGCTTATTTTCGAGTTATTGTTCGCCGCAACGGGTAAGCACTGAAGGTTCAAAACGCTTGTCGTAGATCAATCGATGTTATCGGGCAGTTAGCCCACTATGGCCACACGAAGGAGAAGACCATAATGAAGACTCCAATGCAAGCAATGCAGACCCCACAAAAGAGTACTCCTCCAGCAGTTCAAGAAGTGACCAAGAAGCCATTGAAACGTTCCCTTGTGGCCCCTGCCAACGAGGAAGTGGCTTACCATATCGTCCCCGACCCCGACAGCCACGAGGCGCCAACAAATCTTGGTTTGAAACGTTGCACTTGATGTTTATTTCCTGTAGTGAACGGTCTTACAACAAGTGTGAGTGAACTCGTCGGTAGAACGCAGTTGAGTCTGGATCATCTGGCTCGAGACCTCAATACATTTGGAACACCTCGAAGTGCTTTCATGATCGGAAACGCCTGCAGCACCATGGTCTGTGCCGATTTTCATGAGACATCCTTACAGCTTCTGAACATTCTTGATCAAGTCCATAAATTTCGTCGTGAATACTCTTTCAACTGGAATAGACGTGAGGATGTTGAATTTGAACCAAGAGGAGAAGTTGGTCCTTCGCCGAAAAGAAGGTAGAAGAAATTGTCCAACTAAAGAATTTGGGTTTCAGGATTGTAAAACTAGTGCAGAGAGGTCCCGGTCCTCGACCGCTCACGGTGACAAGTTGCCGTCACTGTAGCGCCTCAATCGCCGCGGAGATGCACGAGTCCAGTCTTTGCCAAGTCTGTGAAGAAGCGTATCGCCAGCTTCCCAAAGGTGCAACTCCATCGAAAATCCTACCCATTTATCCCAGGAAGAAACTTTTGTAGTCCATTCACTATTTCTATTTCCATTTCGATTAAACGGCGTTGATCCAATGCAATTTTAATTTTCGCTGAGCTACGGGGAGACGAGGCTTGGCCCCCCTCATCGAACAGAATTGTAGGAATACCAATTTCCCTTGTGATCGTAGACGTCATTTATCGCGAAATTTTCTTTTTACCGTTTTATTTATTACTCATCGTGCAGCAAATGCAGTTCAACCACAAGAAAACGTTCTCGCAGCAACTATAGCGTTGCCCAATGTCGCTTTGTTCTTTGCACTTCTCTTCACACCATTCAGAGCACAAGCCTAAAATTGTTAGAAGAAATTTCAGTGCTCGAGTTATTACTCATGCCCACTCCTGGGCCATATATGGAGATTATGTGGCAATTCGCATTGCCGGTGCTGCAGTCGTCGAAACCACCGTAGCTATATGGAATCGAGACGACGAGGAGAAGTAGAGCGAGAAGAAGGGCGACACGTGGTGGCATCGTTGTTTTTGACAACACAATGAATTGTCTGTAACGATAAAGAAGAGCCATGACGTAAAGAGACTGATTTTCTTCTTTCTCTTGCTCGCATGGACGATTGTGACCAACATCATAGGCATAGTGAAAAAGCTGTTAGGAGTGTGTTGCAAGGCAAGGTCAATTGACTGTAAGTCCGAGAGGGAGATGGAATAGTGAACCAGAGGGCAAGGCGTGTGCGTGCAACAAATGATCCAAGTATTTAAAGGACAAACAAGTGCACGCAACCTAGATTCTTGTCCTCGACACCCGCATTGTCTTATTATTTCAATCGCGGAATTTGCATTTGGTGAAGACATGTGAGGGACTCTTGTCCTCTTGATCCAGGTATCTGTCGTTGAAGTCCCTGGTCGACTCCGCTCTACTCGAGAATCGTGGAAGATTAATCCTAGAGACTTTGCCACTTTTCGGCCAGTTTTCGTCAACAAAATGCATTCGTATAAAAGGGAATTCTAACGCCGTTGTCCAACATCTGCACTTGTTTTCACTGAAAACAAAGGAAACAACTCTCAGGAACTGCCAGACGATTTGGCTGAAACAGCCGAGCTTCAACAGCTTTGAAATCCACGATTTCGAAATTTTTTTACGACCGGATTATCGTCACGTACTGGCCCATGTCCGTCCCGGGGAAGAGCTTACAGACTTGTCCATTTGGCACCACATGTTAGTATCACCAGAGAAGAGATTCGTCGCCTCCGCGCCATGGAGATACACCGCGATGAAGAAGACGACTAGACTAGAAGAGCGAAGCATGCAACGCATCTAAAACAATTTACACTTCACGCGGTTCAACTTTGAATCCCCAAAGAGAATTAACGTAAGAAGAGCAATGAAATGGAACACAAGCTAGCGCACAGATTGGTGAAATGAAGTGGGGAATAGTGAGAAAGTGACATCGGCGTTTTGTCGGTGAGAAGGTGCGCAAATCAGCATTTTCTTGAAGGCTTAATGAAGTCACGTCGAGCGAACCACGTTTGCCCACGTTTCTTCCACGCGTCTCCTAAAATGAATCGTCCGCAAGGACATGATTTATTGGGAAGGACGGAAGGAGAAAAGAGTGAGCCAACCGACTGCAAACAAATTTGGAATCGCTCGCGTCGTCTGAAAGCGGTAAACCAGCGTTTGCCTGGGAACGGGCAGTCAAGCGCAGATTCTCCAGCGAGGTTCCACCTTTTATTGTGCAGACCTTTTAGAGGGCGACTGCCGTTTTATGTTTTCGGATCAAAGAGTTGTCATCAAGATGTTTGATCGTCGAATTTACTGGAGAGACGCACAAGTCCTAGCTTTGTGATGTCCGTGCAGATGAGTGTCTCTCTAAGGGCGCAACTCCATCGAAAATCTTGCCCGTTTATCCGAGGAAGAAACTTTTTTAATATCTTTACTCTTTCTTTCAATACTTGTATTATTATTGAATTTTTGGTAAATAAAGAACGTTGCTGTGTGTTTTGTTAGCAATATTTAAATGAGAAAACGAGACAAATAACTCGTAGCGAGGGCATTGAGCGCCTCCTTGCGCGATTGTGCGGCTACGGTAGGGGTTAGCGAGCAGAAAGCATGCAGCACGATGAACCCTGGTCCACACCTCGTATCAGCTGAATAACCGAAAACAAGCTCGGTTAATTCTGCACCTCTCTTATTGATTTCAATTCCTTTTCCCTTGAAACGTTGCCCAACACATAGTCGCCTTCTTTCTCTTGAGTGAAATTTTCTCCGTGATATGCGCGAATTTCGTATGGTGCAAGTAAGCAGGTCGCAATCGAATGATTCAGGGTAGCCTGGGGAATGACCACCGAAGAGCCTCAGGAGGTGAGTCAGTTTACAAAGGACAGAGCGGCTAGAACACGGCTCTTCATAGAGAGTCACTATGCCTCGCTTATTACTCTTTGCAATGAGCGCGAGGCTCGAATGCGAAGGCTTGAAGAGAAGATGGCCATTGAAGGTGAGTCTCTCATTGATTTGTGAAGCCTCTCGTCGTTCAGGCATCACTGAGGACGAGAAGAACGAGCGACGCAAAGTCCAGTACTCAAAAGAAACCGACTACTTGAGGCTGAAGCGAACTCGTTTGGCCGTGAGCGACTTTGAAAGCCTCAAGGTTATTGGTCGGGGTGCCTTTGGAGAGGTGAGATTGCGTCCTTCTTTGAGCGTCTCCAAATCTTGCAGGTTCGATTAGTGCAGAAGATCGATACGGGTAATATCTATGCAATGAAGGTGCTCAGGAAGACAGAAATGCTTGAGAAGGAGCAGGTTCGTTGGATCACTCTTCTTGTTTGTTTACTTCTTCTCTTCTTTCAGACTGCTCATGTGCGTGCCGAGCGCGACATTCTCTCTGAAGCGGATTGTGAATGGGTTGTGAAAATGTACTACTCCTTTCAAGACTACAATAATTTGTATCTGGTTATGGAATTTTTGCCTGGAGGTGCGTGGAGAATTACGAATTGAAGAACCTTCAGGTGATATGATGACATTATTAATCAAAAAGGATACTCTTTCCGAAGAGGCCACTCAGTTTTATATTGCCGAAGCTGCTTTGGCCATTCAGTTTATTCACAACCTCGACTTTATTCATCGAGACATCAAGCCCGACAATTTGTTACTTGATGCAAAGGTGTGCTTTTGTTCGTAAGAGAAAACTCTTCAGGGCCACATCAAATTGTCGGACTTCGGGCTGTGTACGGGTCTCAAGAAAATCCATAGAACGGAGACGTACCGAAATTGGCCTTCCCAGTTGCCTACCGACTTCATCTCCACGCCCTATGAATCGAAGAGGAAGGCCGAGACGTGGAAGAGAAACCGGAGAGCATTTGTGAGTTCGCCTTCTTCGGTCTTAAAACTTGTTCGAAATCAATTACAGGCCTATTCGACCGTCGGCACTCCCGACTACATTGCACCGGAAGTCTTTCAACCGAACGGTTACACAAAATCCTGCGACTGGTGGTCTCTTGGAGTGATCATGTACGAGATGCTCATCGGTATGAGAGACGTCGTTATTGAAAAACATGATTCATAGGTTATCCGCCCTTCTGCTCGGAAACGCCACAGGAAACCTATAGGAAGGTGGTGAATTGGCAACAAACCCTCGTTTTCCCTGCGGAAATGCCCATTTCCGTCGAAGCCAAGGCGGTATGTTCTACTTGAAATGCAAAGAGACAAATGTTCAGACGATCAAGCGATTTTGCACCGACCCCGAGAGAAGAATGGGTCACAACGAAGGCCTTGAAGAGATCAAGCAATGTCCCTTCTTTCGAAGAATTGACTGGGAGCATATCCGGGAGAAGCCGCCACCCATTCGGGTTGAAGTGAAGAGCATCGACGACACCTCGAACTTTGATGAATTCCCCGATGCTGATCTCCGACTACGTGAGCTCTTTTTTGGTTAAAGACGAAACGCTTTTAGCCGATCCACCGGATATTGCCACAAGCTCAAAACTTCCACCAGGACCGGGGCATCGCGGCGAGTTTGTGGACTTCACTTACAAGCGTTTCGACGGTCTCACGGCGCGGATGCGCTACGAGGACCCGAAGGGTTCAAAGAAGGGTCGAAGACACGAGAGCGCTGGCTCGTCTCAGCAGTCAGACGTCTAGTTTCGGTTAATCGTGAGCCTCATGTACACAAGAAGAAGTTCTTTATCTAGCCACTCTCTTGGGAATACCTCCTCTTTTCTCAGAGAGTCCTTTAACAGCCTTAGATTGCTATTTTCTGAGGAATTTGGTTTAGAATTCTTCCTCTTCCCTAATTCCCTCTCTGTACTTACAAAAGTCATCACACAAGCAACTATGTTGTGAGCAAGTGAATGTGATAATTTCTTTTTCCTCTTTTTCTTCTTGGTTTACTAGAAGACGAGTTTCCAATATTCTCAACACTTCTCTTCCTAGGTTCTCTTTTTTCCTTCTTTCAAATTTTATGAAATGAGCTGCTAAAAGTCCACATTATCGTCCTTCACACATACAGACTCAAAAAGTTCTAAGGAAGACTGCCTTATGATAAAATATTGGTTTGTCCAAGGCGCGAAGAGTGAAAGAAAGGTATCGCACACAGCCTTCAGTGGTTTTTCTTGTCGAAAAGTCTATGCAAAAGTTAGCAGATCGTCTAGGCATTATATAAGCAGAATGCACAAGTGCTAAACGACATCTGCTTGAAAGCAGAAAGTTATGCATGAAGACAATGGAACGGTTCCGTCCATGGTTTGCAGTGCGTTGTGGGCGCACTCAAGTCTGTAGCGACATAATTGCAAGGTGCGTCACTTGAAGGCGAGATGAAGTTTTAAGGCAATGCTTCGAAGAATTGTTCGAGATTGGACGAGACTTGCTCTTGCTTGAGGATGAACCATTGTGCGAATTCATTTACGAAGACGATATCCTAGCGGTAAATCTTTCTTATTTGTTTTTAGATGAAACCTGAATCTTCAGGCAGGAGATCGTGTTCTTGGGGTGCTTGAAGCCTGGTGCAGAGAGGGACGTCATCTGCCCTTTCTCTTTGTCATCGATGATCCTCCGAATGGTTGCGTCGGAAAGTATGCTCTAATTTGTACACCGTTGCAGAAAATCAAGCAAGATTTTCACAAACGCTCAAGCAGCTCTACAGCTCGTACGTCTTTATGTTCCATCTTTGCTCGACAGAGGTTGAGACTTCTAATTTCCCTTGAATGTCTGCTTTCAGGCAGTTGAGATCTATGGCACGAGTGACTTGGATCTGTTGCACCTTTGGATGAATAATTTCTACAAAGACGTATGTGATGCTCCACGATATGAATACACATACGAGTGGTATGGCGAGAACATGAAGCGTAATAATATCTTTAGTGAAATGACGCTTAGAACAACGAGGAATGAAGTGGACGAGTGGGATGTTCCCGGCCCGTCGAAGTCCTATCAATGGTAAGGAGTGACTCTCCGAACAGAAAAGAAACCATCTTCAGGATTCTAGTCGAAGATGAGATGAAAAGGCTCACCGATGAACTTCTCAAAGAAGGCATTGAAAAGTCGGAAATTGTTAGCTTCCTTGATTTCCAACAATTTCACGATTCAGATCTTGCACATTGAAATGGCACCATTCGAACAACGTCTTCGTCAGCCATTCTCTTCACCGCGACTCAATGCCCGCTTGCTTTATCTCTTGCGTCAATTGACGAGTTGCAACCTTAAACTCGCCAGCACGCGCATTCGTCAGCTCCTGAGAGCGTGTCTGGAAGAAAAGTTGCCAAATTTCTTTTCCAAAATTCGTTACATTCCAGGTTCTTTCATCTAGTTGTTGAGGAGAGTATTGAACCCGTCCTTGCGTCGGACAAATACTGGACCGAGGATGCGCACAATACGATACGTGATGGACTATATCTCCTCTTCAATGCGCGACATGCCCGCCTTATTGCAAGAAATATGGTTTGAAGGCTAATTCGCTTCACTGGCTCACTTCAGGATACAACCGCGGCAAACTTTTGTCAACTGCTTGGAGATTTACCACGCGCATTTTGGGGCTTGATTACCTGGGAGAAGAAGCGCGAGCTTGAAGATGTGGCTGACATTGTTAGAGTGAGAATGCTTGCGCTGAAAATTCTCCTTATTTCAGAATGGAGTTCGTCGGAAAGTGCCAAAAGTTGAAGTGATTGTGAAAGATCAAAAGGATATCTTCCTGGAAGAAGTTGAAACGTATGTTTCTCCTTTGACTTTGAATCTTACTCATAGATGGACGCCGATATGGATGCACAGTGAGAAGTTGCAGCCGCCGTCGGACTTCCGGACTCTCTCCTCAAAACCGACCTCATACGACATTGTTACTAGAGGTCGATGAACTTACTGAGATCATGAGGAAGACTTTCAGAAATGCCATATCTTAGACGAAATGTGGCACAAGGTGCTTACGAGTCTCTCGATCACTACCTCGATGTACAGTTTCGACTCCTTCGCGAGGATATGGTTTTATTTGTCATTAGACTCTTTGACTGAACCACTGCAGATGAGCCCGTTAAGGGATGGTCTAGCTTTGTTTCTGCTGAACGGTAGCACTTTTGTGGATCAAACCGACAGTAATCTCACGCTTACTCTCTTCAATAACGTGCAAGCTCGTGGCATTCAGCCGCATAAGCGAAGCGGACAACCGTTCCGTTATGTGAAATTTAAGGTATTTAAAATCTACATTTAACTAACCAAATGTCCTCAGATGCCAAAGACTACGCTTATTCCAAAATGGGACGACGCATTGAGGAACGGGCAGGTCGTATGTCTCTCTTCGGACAACTTCAAAGACGAATTCATCATCGCTGTGATCGTTGAACGTGAGGAAGATCTGCACAAGGTTTCAGAACTTTTGACTATTTTATGTTTGTAGTCAAAGGAAATTGGCCTGGAGATCCAAGGCGGAGTTGATCTAACGACCGACACATATTTCATGGTTGAACCATCGTCGTTCCTTGAAGCTTATGTGCATGTGCTGGACAGGATCAAGGTGAAGTTCAATCGAGCTTAATAGAAGTAATCCTTTACAGGAATGTGACGAGAATCTCCCATTTCAAAAATATCTTGTCAACGTTGAGTCAAGTGTTGAATTGCCGAAGTATATTCGTGATGCTGCTGATAAAACGATCAACGTTCGTGGCGAGGATTATGAGGCAAGCTGAAAAGAGCGAAATGAGCCCGTGTTTGAGGTGGAGAGCCTGTGCGAGATGTTCTCGGATGATGCATTGGATTCCAGTCAGGCTGCGGCGTTATGTCGTGCCTTGACAAGCGAACTGGCCCTTATCCAAGGACCTCCTGGAACTGGTAAAAACTCAATGCTAACTATAATTCTTTTGTAGGAAAGACATTTCTTGGTGTAGAAATCATTCGTACAATACTTCGAAATCGTTCCCGCTGGGAGCTCAACACACCGATTCTTGTGACTTGCTATACAAATCTCGCTTTGGATCAGGTAAAAGTTAATTTCGCGATATGAATATATAAGTAATTTGCAGTTTCTCGAACGAATTTTGACAATGATAGAAACCGAAATAGCTGAAGGGAATTTTGTCCATGATGGACCGAAAATGGTTCGCTTTGGTGCACGTTCAGAAAGTGCCATGCTCATCGAGTTTGTCTTTGAGATCGTACAGTAACCAACATCTTTAGAAAAGGAATTTTGAAATTCTATCCGAAGGATCCCTACTACATACCAGATTACCGTCAGTACTGTCAGCTAGAGACCAAAGGGCACAGAAAGCAGCGAATGAAAGCCATAACGTTTGATTCTGTAGAAGTTTGCCTGAAATGGGTTTCAGAAGCAAACGAGAGCTTCAAAAAACCCTGTGGATGGCAAATCAACTGTTTGCAAAGGCCGATAAAACGTGAGTTGGATCTCCAATCTATGCTATGTAGAAATGTTTAGTGTTATTCGTGCTCACATTCTCTCAGCCGTTATGGATCTAAAACATTCACAACAGTTCGTTGAGATGAGACGAAGATGTACGGATTCTCAAAACCTGTTCCTCTCGGTAAGTATTCTCAAAAATCCGCTCAACACTAAGGCTGATGAATGTCTGGCTTGCTGGCTGCTTCAAACAGCCTATGGCAATTGGACGGAAGTTACTGATCTTACTGCCGGCGACTCAAAGAAGAGCGAGATGCCAGCCGCTAATAACGACGACCCCACGCTTGAACAAGTTCAGCCAGACGACGAGGTCTAATAAATCATCAATAAAACACGTGCAAAACTTCAGAATCAACCGTTCATTTCGGTCGCGGCCGAAAGATGCGGAGTAATCGATCTTGACGACCTCGAAGAAGACGCCGAGGACTTCGGATTGTCCCGTCTAGTGGAACACTTGAATGTTTGTTTGTCCTTTGTAGTCAATGTGTGCTTTAGAGTCCAATTGCTGAAGATTCACCCGAGCGAACGCTCACGAATCAGTACGAGACCGAGACATGGGATATGTTCTACAACATTCTGTTCAATGACGACGTGGACGAAGAGACTGAAGTCGCAAAAGACGCGCGAGATATAAAGAAGAAACCAATCAACAAGGAATTTCAAGGATGCATTGCGGTTTTGGAGAAGCGACGAAAGGGTATTCCCAAGAAGAAGAAAAGGATAGTGAAACATTTGAAAAACAAATTTAGAAAGGTAAGTAAGAACGATCTGCATTGCGCAACCCCGATCTAGATAAAAGTCGACAAGACCATTATGGATGCTTTGAAAGAGATCGAGGACAAAATCATAAAAGCAGCCCCATTGAGCGACGACGAAGTGAGAGCAATAGAAAACGTCTGGGAGATTCCAATCGAAAAAAGGTTAGCGAATTTACTTGTAAGGAAGCGCTTCAGATGGTCACTCTACATGCACTGGAAAATGAACCTGATGAAGAGGTTGGAAGCCATTATGCCAGCTCTGATGGCCAAGTATGAAAGAACGATGCGGGATATACGCACCGGCTACAACAATACGGACCGCGATATTCTACAGCACTGCTTGATAATCGGGGCTACAACCACTGGCGTTGCGAGAGCACGGGAGGTTCTACAGCTGATCGCTCCGCGTATTCTCATCGTCGAAGAAGCTGCTGAAGTGCTTGAGGGTCACCTTGTTGGCACTTTCTTGCCAACCATCGAGCATGCGATCCTCATTGGTGACCATCAACAACTTCGGCCCAATCCATCTGTCTTCGAAATGGCTCAGCACTACAAAATGGACGTCTCTCTCTTTGAACGCCTTGTGCGCAACCGATTTCCTTACAGTATGCTCACACAGCAGCATCGAATGCTTTCGCTACTTACAGAAAGCATTGTCATTCCGCATTTCTATCCAAAGTAAGTCACTGAAAGAGAGTAATACAAGCTTTAGTGTTACTGATCATCCGTGCGTTCGCGAATATCCGGATGTGCTAGGAGTGAAGCATAAGCTTTGGTTCATTGCTCATCGTGAAAGTGAGACAGGGACATCGAATACATCTCGGCGTTGCTTCTATGAAGTGGAGTTTGCCATAAAATTGGCCGAATATCTAGTCGTTCAAGGTCAATACAAGGCGGAAGAGGTGGGAGAGGTAGATCACCAAGACAAATTAAATTCAGATCACCATCCTCGGGACGTACTCGGCTCAAGTAGAGGATCTTCGACGGAAAGCCCGCGAAGTTTTTGGAAGAAACGACGAAGGAATGCTGGACATTGTTGTGGAGACCGTGGACAGCTACCAAGGAATGGTAATACCTTACCCCATGGAAAACAACTATCTAAGGAAAATCGTGTGATTATTCTTTCATTAGTCAGATCGTACTCCAATGAACAGACGATCGGCTTTCTAAAGGTAAAATTTTTGCTAGCTAAAACATTGCATTTAGGTGAAAAACCGAATTTGTGTTGCTCTTACTCGAGCTCAACATGGCTTCTACATGATTGGCAACGACAAGTATCTCCGAGACTTTGGCCGACACAAGGGAAACAATGTGTGGGATGATATCACATCCTCTCTCAATACGAAGAGGCTTATCGACTACGGAATAGACATCAAATGTCAGGCGCATGGAACCATTCAGGTTTATCTTTCAATGCATAACTTTACCAGCAAAACGTTCCAGTTCGTTGAACGTCCGACAGATTTCGGGCGACTCTCACCGTGTGGTGGGTGTCAAGAGCAATGTGGCCTTGATCTTCCTTGCGGTCATCCGTGTCCACTGAAGTGTCATCCAAATGTCGAAAAGCGACACGAAGAGTTTCCATGTGATAAGCCTTGTACGAAAAGATGTGCGAATGAGAAGTACAGGCATCCTTGCAATTTGACTTGCAAGAAGGTTTTCGTTGTCAGATAGAACATAATCTCTTTAGCCTTGTGCCGAGTTATGCGTCCAAATTGTTACCGAAGTTCTGAGCTGCGGTCACTCCGTCATGGGAGTTTGTTGGAAGGTTTTAACCCACTTTGCTTTTTGAAACGATTTTTAGTCGGACCGGTTGATTTGTGACAAAGATTGCGAGAAGACACTTCACTGTGAACATCGGTGCGGGAAGCGTTGTGGAGAGCCCTGTAACGAAAAGTGCACAGAGGTTTCTTTTGCGATCGAATGTTATAAATTCTTGTACTTTTAGCAAGTAACAAGTCGATTCACAAACTGCCAAGAGCACAAAGGAACGGTTGAGTGCTGGATTACAAGAACTGACAACGTCGAGATTCTCTGCACGTTTTCCTGTCAAAAGGAACTGACATGTGGTCATAAATGCCAAGAAAAGTGTGGCGTCCCATGCACGCCGGAGTGCAAAAGAGTATGTTTGACGCGTTGGCGCAATGAGCTTCCAGACAAAGAACAAGACCCTCGATTGTGGCCACGACGCAAAGATTCCATGCCACATCAAGTATGAAGATTTCAAGTGTGAGGCAATGCTCCAAGGAACAGCGGAAGGGTAAGAACTTTAGCGATGCGAAGCCTCTCTTTCAAAGGTGTTGCCATGAAGGCCTTCTTCCATGTCATGCGAGAACGTCAAGAGAATTCTGTCTTCACAAGTGTCAAGTTGAAATGTCTTGTGAGCATCGATGCGACAGGGATTGTGGGGAGTGCTTCAAGGGCAAGTTGCACATTTCCAAGAAGTGTCGCTTTTGCAGACGAAGAGAAGCACAACTGTGGCCAGCCCTGTGACAAGACCCTTTCTTGCGGTCATTCATGTGAGGGTGGATGTGGAGAGGAGTGCCCTCCTTGCAATCGTCCTTGTCCAGTTTCATGCTGTCATTTGACATGCGGCGAGAATAAAGCCACAATCAAGGTAAGAAACTCTGCCATTAATTGGACTTTTGCGACAGGAATATGGGCGTTTATGTCATCAGCTGTGCGTTCTCTGCACCTCGGCGTGCGCCAACGCATGCAGTCATCGACAGTGCTCTAGACCGTGAGTCATGCTTCAGTAGATCAACAACACACGAACAGATGCTATGAACCTTGCGATGTCGAGCCCTGTAATGAGCCCTGCACCGAGATACTACGATGCGGACACCTTTGCTTGGGCGTGTGCTCCGAAACCTGTCCAGGTTTGTGAGCTTAGAAAAAAGGATTTCTCCAGCTGTCTGTAACCTCTGCAACAAGGCAGAATATCGTAAAGCGATAAGAGAAGTGGCGAAAGATCACCTGGAGTACACAGAGCTCAAGCTAATCCAGCTGCCCTGTGGCGACGTATTGACAATCCAGGTCTGCCAGAAGAGCTAATATGAATGCAGAACTTCAGCTCATGGACAAATGGATTGAACAGCAAAATGGTGAAGGATCACAACCTTCGTGCCCGCGTTGCCAAGAGCCATTGTATCAGACAATTCGCTATGCAAAAACTGTGAAAGCCTTCATTCTAACGCAGCAAAAAGTTTGTAATGTGCCATCAACAACTGGATGTGTGACATTTTCAGATGAAGCATGCGCTGGAACATTTGAAACATCCTCTGAGAGAACACGAGCTGGTTGATGTTCAGTTAAAGATCTGCGACACGTTGCGCCGCGTCGTCGTTCCAGCATTCAAAAAGGTGGCAGTACGAAACTGTGATTGACAGCTTTTTTTCAGGTGGAAGAGACTTTGATCTCGCGACAGGAATCTCTCATCAGTTTCAATAATCTCGGTGTGAAAATCGTTAAAATTGCTCAATCCTGCATTGACATCGATGATAACAAGCGGCTTCTTCGGGCTTTGACAACGTGAGACACTTTCACCTTGGAAACCCGTCTTAAGTGTTTATTCTGACCTGGCGAACTGCCGGCGTGCCCTCAACGATGCACCAAGAAAAACCGAGGAATATTGGGGTGCCATGAAGGCAATTATTTACCAATTCATTCCACAGAGCAGGCTCTTCAAAGAAATGGTATCTTTTTAATTGTTCAAACAGTGGCAACTTTTAGGATATTCAATTTATATCTCTGGTGAATTCGATTCTCTATCGACTGGACAGCTATGAAACGTTGGACGAGGGAATGATTCTTCTAGGAATCCTTCCTGAGCTCATCACAATAAGATCGCTTGCACAGGTTCAGTCGAACTGTTTGAAGTCAGACATTGTGTGCCGCATTAGCTCAGTGGTAGAGCGTGGGACTTTTAATCCTAAGGTCAGGGGTTCGAACCAGCCGAAGTTCGATACCCCTATGCGGCTGCCACCTTTTGCACAATTTACAAGAGCAGTATTTTTTTCAGCTGCTCAAACTCGTCGAAGACTTCGGTGAACGTGACTATGCCCTTGAGAAAACGGAAGAAAAGCAGTTGGTGGAGTCGCTGAACGCGGTCCAGACGGCCACACCGAAGAATCTCGTCACCGCATTTGGTAAAAAATTTAATCACTTACAATTAGATATTTATGTTTGCAGAAGCTTGGGAGAGCTTATGCATTCAGCTCTATGGAAAATTCAAAGTGAACTTCGAACCAGCCGAACTCAGAACAATTTCGCTTTCATTCTTTGACCAGTCTTGATAGTATTTTTGTTTGCCCCTTCCTCGAGTTTCCTTGCCTAGACGATCTGACAGTGTTGATGTACATAAATAAACGCATTTTTTGCACTGTTTTTATGAGAAAGGATCTAAGCACTCATGTCTACGTTCTGTTTGTTGTGTTCATCGGCACTTGATAACTCGACTGTTGTCCCTCTGCTCATGATCTGTGCTGCGGAGCCTGAATTTGCACCCGTCCTGGACGATTTGACACTAATATTCTCGCCGCGGAACCTGGTGAGTCGAGAAGATGAAAAGAGAAGGATAAAATTGGAGAAGGCAATCAACATAACCAAATTTGTAGCAAATCACTTGCGATTTGGTCACCACTAATTTGACCCATATTCACTTGAGCGAGACGTGGCTCCACAAGAATGACGACTGCTCTTGTTGCTATCCTTGCCCTTTCCGTTCTTGCCCTAAACGCCATTGCATGTATCCCGACAATTCCTACCGAAACGTTGATCCTGACGACTATAAGACCGACATCGGGTCCATCGGCAACGTCGCCGAGCCCAACTTGTTCTACTTCCGCTGCATCAAGCCTAGCACCGACTTCTAGTTCAACGGTGAATATTTATTTTTTCGAGCTCCTGTGATGTCAAGCCGTAACTAAAAATCAGAGCATTTTTAGCCCACTACCACGACAACGCCTACTACAAGCACCTCTACCCCCACGACAACGCCTACTACAAGCACCTCTACCTCCACGACAACGCCAACTACAAGCACCTCTACCTCGACGAGTTCATCCACATCGACCAGCACATCATCGACAACGACGGCACCGCCGTGTCCTTCTGGATGGATACTTCGTGTAAATGGGCGAGGCGAGATGAGCTGCTATGTGGTGACGCTTTGTCTTTGCTCTTTTGACTAATCCATTGACTATCTAGACGCTTAGCGGTCCGCTTGGCACTTGTGGAATGGACTTCGGGTGCAACGGGTACGCTGGTGGTTGCGATGCTGCGAGGACAGATTGTGAATCTCTCGGCGGCGAATTGGTCTCCATATACAGCATGGCCGATAATGATTTCGTCTACAGTGAGTACTCTTAATTTACTCATTTGTGGTGTCAATATAGTAACTCGCTTTCTTTTATTGTCGACTTACAATTAGTCTTGTCATCTAATTGTAACTCGAACTGAATTATCACAGCTGACACCGCCAATGACAAAGTTTTGCGTGGACTTTCAGACCTCAGAAATAGCCAAAATAGATTTAAATATTTAAGTGAGGTGTATTTCAGGTATTTCAAATCCGGGCATGACTTTGGGGACAACATCAAATCTTCCCCCTTACGGTGACAGTGAAACTGAACAAACCTGTATTGGCCTACGAGGGCCGACTGGAATGACGTCCACGAATCCGATGGACTATTTCTGGCCAGATGGATCACAGGCTATCCCATATAGCAACTGGGCCAGCAACAATCCAAATGCTACCGTAAGCTTCGATGTTCCTTTTAAACGTTTGTTTTTTTTTTCGCCATGCAGCCGCCACTAGTTCTCTCATGCATCGTTCTTATAACAAATATTTTTACGCAAGGCCAGTGGTTTAATGAGCCATGCACATTGGTGAGATTTTATTGTAGATCGGGAGCCTTACAACCGTCCTACAGACAATGCGAAACGCCGTGTGCATGCGAGAGGCCACATCGCCGTGAAAATATTCTTCATGACTGCGCATTTCGAGAGTTTGAATGCACGTACCAAGACATATTCGCACTCAACATATAAAATTTCATAAAAGATTTGCTATTCTTCCTCATAAATAAACGTATTTATTGCACTGCCTTCATGAGAAGGAACCTAAAGCACCGGAATGTAAACGCATTGCGATGCCGAAACACTCGTTAACATATTGGACTTTCGCCCCCCAAATTGCATGTCAGAAGTCAGATGCACGAGACAAAAAAGTGAAGTGAGAACAAGGGTAAACAGTTTCAAAGCCGGGAAACAGGTTGCACACGTATTGCGAGGCGAGAACTGAGAGAAGAGAAGTGGGGAAAATAGAAAATGCGTTGTCTTTTAGACTTCCATTCGGTCGGGCAAGGCACTCTTTACAAGAGCGTCCTTCTTCGAGGCATTGTGTGAGCAGACAGATTTCCCCCGAACTGTCACCTCGAGGAAGGCGACCAACTCCACAACACAATAACCTGTGATTGTGGGCCAAGTCATGATCCAATGAAAGAAAGAGCGAATCCAGCCCGTGCCATCTTTTCGGCCCATCGGGAAGACCTTCTCGCAGGCGTGGTTGATCCAGAAGACGCAGGCGAACCAAAAGTATTGGAGAGCGAGCATTCCGAGCATGATGTATGAGAAGACGCCCTCGCGGGGAATCACGAGACCGTGCACTTCACCCTTGATCCTGTTCAGCATCGCTGTCGTCTGAAAATAACATGTAAATAGGAAGTGAGTCAATCCCTTACCACAAAGGGAGCAATAACCGAGTAGACCGACGCGATGCAAAGCAGGAAGCCGTAGTAGAAGATGAACTTCGCCGCAAACGAGAATGACACGGTGACGGGCAGATGGAAGAACTTGATGGCGAAGTAGTGGAAGACTTCTGCTGCTCCGATGGTCCATCGTCGGATTTGTCGAGCCCATTCATGCAGTTCGGCGCAGTAGGTGGCACCTATAAACAGACGGATGACGGAGGAAGAAGAAGTGTCAAACAGTCAGTGAACAACCAGAGACCGCGGACGCGTGTCTTTTGACTTAGGTGAACTAAGTCGAGGGCAAAACACAGAGGAGGGAAGTGTGCGTACCTGAGGTCGGGCCGGAAAGTGTCGCAACGGGGATGGCGCGAATCACGCACTTATGTCTCACGGCCAACGACCATCGGATGAGGGCGATGATGTCATCCATCTGAAGGCGAAGTTTTGGTTTTCTTAATGGATTTACCTGATATCCAGGATGAGTGTAGTCGCCATCTTCGCAGAGCTTGAGAGTTAGCGAGAAGATGGACATGGTGTTGATGTTCCAGGGGATGAGGTAGCCCATCATGAAGAAAGCGCGCAGGAGACCGGTGACTCGGACGAAAAACGGACTGTTCTCCAAGTTAATGGCGTAGAAGAGAGGCGACTGCCAGACGGTGTAGATTCGGTCCTAAAATTTTTCGCTTATTCAGAAAGTTTGAGAATGAAAGAATCTTGAGTGTTAGACTCGGGTCACTTTTTTGTTCCCCTTTCCTCCACGCCCACACAGACTCGCAAAACTCATTGACCACGTGCAAACATTCCAAGGAATCCGAACAAAAAGGTCGTCATTGTTGTGAAGACCTACCTTCTCAGACAGCTTCCAGTAATCCTCTTCGAGAGCATCAAAGTAACGTTCGCCAAAGATCGAGTCGCAGTCACCAGTCGTAACCAGAAGCTCGACCTTCTTGTCCGGTTGGCCGAGTGCGTATGTCGGGTCGGCTCTCAGTTGCTTGACGGCCATGCGTGAGGCGTAGTTCCAGTTCGAGCATTTGCCGGGAATATCGCCAGGCAGGCCGCGAGGATGGAAAGTGACGATGAACCGCTCAAACTTCGACGTAAAACGCGCTTTCAACTGAGCCGCTTTCTGCAAATATTTTGTGTTTCACTCTGCTCGTCGACGGACGCATTGGGCGCCCCGGGTTGAGAGGGACCAAATGGACAAAGTCACAAGGAAAACAGTTGACCGACGGGGGGTTTACTCACTTCTTCCTTGTTTGGCGTGCCTTCCTCCATTTCGACGAGGGCCGTAATCTTCGTCCGTGCGTCCGGCTGAGAGGCCACACTGTCGAGTGTGTCCATCACCAGCTCCACGGGCTCCTTGTAGACGCAGACTCCGGCGAGGTGCTTGATGATTCGACCATCGGGATTGGGAACCTGCGGAATTCTTCGATTTGCCAGGAATTCTCACCTTAGAGAGGTCAATCGTGTGACTTTTGAAGCGACGCATTCGAATGGTGAGACGAAGCGCGTTGAAGACGGCGATGAACCAGAGGAAGTGAAGCACGATGAAGACAATAATAACGATTTCCATAGCGAAGTTGTTGACAGCCGGAATGGCCGGGATCCAAATACAGGAACTAATGAAGAGGAAGATGAAGAATGTGAAGAGGAGATTCCAGCGAATGTACGCATTTGCTGGCTTGGCAATACGACCCGCATATTGACTGACTCTGAAGAAAAGAAGTTTCATTGAACAACTGGAATTACCTGGCAAAACTCCGTCTAACTGAACCGCCGATTGATCCGCGGATCTTCTTGAAGCTAGATCGAGTGCTGCTAAAGACGCTGCCGGATCGTCGCCGGTCTTTTATATGAGCCGCAGCGTCGCCAACTTGAGAAGTCCGCTTCATATAGCGGCCAGTGGGAGTCGTCGGCGATGTTGGCGAAGTGGGAGAGGTAGGAGACTTGGGGCTGCCCGGAGTATCGGGGTCCATGGACACGACCGTCATCCTCTTCTCGTCCTGAACTCCGAGCGCTGACACATCGAGGCTTGCCGGCCGCGACATGGTCCTGAGGGGTTCTGTTGTCCCTGAAGAAAGGCTCGGTTTATATTAGGGAGTGGAGGCGTCAGCGTTTCTAAATCGAAAATCACAGTCAGCAAAACAATGAAGGAAATAGCCCAAGAGGGCGAAAGAGAGAAAGATCGTGACGCTCACTCAAAGAACGCCTATTACACAGCGCGCGCTGCCGAGGCGCGCTCACCTCGGCTGTGCTTTGACGCGTACTGTACACGGAGGCTTTTGTACTCCTCCTCTGGCTCTGTCCCTCCGACGAAGAGGCGGAGCCGTTTTGCGCAACGGCGCGAGGGATTACTCCCCAAAGTAGCAAAACTCTCACACCTACGCGCAAGCGCAACAGGGAAACGCGTCGCGGGGCGGTACATCCGCATCAATGTCGATTTGCGTTGGTCGCGTTGATCGTCGGCAACGGCGGCGTCTGTTGGGTTGACGTTGCTTTATGAATCGTTACTCACACAAATAGCTTTTATTCCATGGAACGGATTCAAAGAATCATTGTCAGCGGAGTGCGGGCCCATTGCGTGAGGAATTGCTGAGCGTCCTGGAGCTGATCTGTTGGATTGGTCTTCAGGAGGATGAGGAAACGGTTCAACTCCTCTCGATCAGCAAATAGGCCCTCACCCATCTCCACGGAAGGTCCGATGATTGGGTAGCCTACAAAGAAGGAAGCTGTCAAAACACAGTGTGATTCAGGCGTGGTTGCCCGATGTAATGGAGATGATTCACACTCCGTCTTCTCCTTCCCTTTCGTGCCGTTTTCATCGTTGCGGCCGCGCCAGCATTCTGTGTGCCGTGCGACAGCGACCCTCTGCGTAAACAACGGAATGACGAACCGCTGATCGCGCATTGATGAGCGACTGAGCCGTCGGGTGTTCTCAATGAGGCCTCATAGCAGCCACGCGAGTCGATTACGAACTCCCTCGAAGCTTTGCCGTCGACACTCATCGCCAACACCCACTCCTTCACCTCCTCGGTTTCATTGGCCTGTAAATGAAAAGGTTGCCTTCACAATCATTGTGACGGAATTTCACGCGCGCCCCCACCGCCCTCCCCTCCATTAAGGCGCTTACGTCGCCTAGAGCACACGGTATTCCTCGCAGTTTTCGCATATTTGTTTGGTGTTTTGACGTGGTGATCTCGCAAGAAGAAGGGCAAAATCTCCGTCATAGCGGCGGCGGCAAGAGGCGTACTAAGCGTCGGCTCAGAGCTTTTTATGAGTGTACTCAAAGTTTTGCTTTTGAGTCATATCATTGGAGTCTCTACTTTGTGTTTTGCGATTTCGACCCTGGATTGTGGGCTACAGTTTCAGTCTGTCCCACAAAATGTTTGAAATCTCATAAAGAGAAGAACGCACGTCAACAGCCGCTCGTTCCGGCAAAGTGATCTCGCATGGAATATCCGTGTCGACAAAATTCGAGTAGTCCACCATTCCCGGATTGCCTTCATCGATAGCTTCACTGATGTCGAGGAAGTGGTTGAGGAACATAAAAGCCAGCGACTCGTACTGTCCGCCAAAGTCCTGAAAGCAGGCGACAACTGTGTACTTGGTCTTTTTCGCGTGACGACAGTCGTGAGAGCAGCCGAAGTCAAGGAGAAAAGGAAGAGTAGACTTTGAAAGCAGCTTACTCGTGCCGCAGTTCCGGCCTCGTAGAATGCGCGATCAGCTGGCACCACGTCGGAGTAGCGTAGAAGGGACAGCGCCAACTTTAGACGCAAACGCTTCACCTCGCTCGTCTCGACGACCGTGAGTGCCATGCGAAGACACGTATAATGCAATGCGTAGAGATGATGCTCAAACAGCTAAACGAGCGCTTTCTTGACATAACAAGTCTGAACCTCTCTCGCTTCAGGACTGCTTGTGTCGAGTTTTCGCATTGCATCCAGCATGACGTTTCGGACAGCTGCGAGATTCTCATATCCATCAAGACCTTCACCGCGTTGTTCAAATGCCTAATAAGACAGCTTTTCAATGTTTCAATTGCCTACATAATCGAAGAGCGCCTTGTACATGTTGAGGTTCTGCGGATTGCCGGAGGCACCGTACTTCTCGAAGGCGCGAATGGCACGCGAGAAGTCGCGTTGCGAGATCGCTTCCGCCACGAACATGGCCAAATATTTGTCGAGGAGTGCCGGATGCTGGAAGAAGAAGAAGAGAACTCAAGAATGTGTGCCCTCTTGGTCTCGATCGTCTGGGTCGTTCGTGTGGGTGGTGGACTGGCGCGTCTCGCTTCGCCCTCCGACACTTTGATCGCTTTTTTGTTTTGCGTTAATCTTTCAGTATTGAGTGCCGAAGACCAAATGGATAATCTCCCCACGCATAACACAATGAATAATCTCTTGCAAAACTGACCTTTTGTTGTTTCGCTGTGTCGAGAGCCTTCTCCCACTGTCCGCGTTCCACAAGCAGATCGATCGCACTGATCACATCAACATCGATGAGCTCGCCAAGACGTCCCTCGTTCTTTAGGCTCTCTTTGTAAGCGGCTTCAACGCCCGAAACTAGTTCTGGCATCAGCTCCGATGCAGTCTGAAGTTATTTTTGGTATTGAGACAGGTACTGTAACGAGAACCTTCTTTGCCTTTGACCACTGTTTGGCGAGACAGAATGAGCGGATCGCCTCTTGGATCTGGCCCATGGCAAGATAGAGTTCAGCTGCGGATTCGTGTGCTTCAGCTTCCTCGAGCCTTGTGAAGAGTTCCTCGAATAATGCGGGCGGTGCCTTTCCAAAAAGGAACTTCCCGGCTATTTCTGCCGCCTAATCATGAGTAGTGAGAACAATTAGGAGAGAGAGACGCACCTTAATGGCGCATCGTTTGACGAGTTCGGGCTCATTGGTAACTTGTGGAGTCACCTGTGAACGAAGAAATCTTAGTCAGCATTATTACAACAAACCTTGAGGTAAGCCTGAACGGAACGAAGGAAATCGCCCTGGGCCTCGAACTCACGACCCTGTGCCACGAAGGACTCGGCGCCTTTCGCGCCACTCCTTAGCTGTTCCAGATCGTATTCTTCCTGAAAGAGGATTAGTGAGAAAGAGATAAGGAACCTGAAGTTGCTGCAGCAAGTTTGGTAGATATTCTTTGGCAATTCGTAGTGCATCCGGCCACATGTGATTCTCTTTGTAGTAGCGAAGAATGATCTCGGGTCGACTGGCACGCAGAAGAAAGCTTTCGGCTCTTGCGTGATCACCTTGTTCCAAGGCCTTGCGAGCTTCTCCGATGTAAACTTCAGCCAGAGAGTCGGGAGCGTGTTCACTGAAATCTTATTGCCCACAAGACCTTCCATACGTCGCAATTTTTTCAGCAGCAGCCCAGTCTTGATCGTGGATGAACATGAGAACGGCCTCCTCGGCCTTTCCTCCCTCGACATAGTGCTTGGCTGCCTCCTCAAGGCGGCCTTCCTCTTCCATCTGCAGAGCGATCCGACAGTGAACTTCTTTCAGTCGGTCCTTTGCTCCCAGACGTGCGAGTTCGAAGGCAAAGTCGAAGGCCCTAAAAACCAATGTAAACATCGAAAGCATATAGCAAACCCGTTCTCGCACGCGTAGTCTATGGCATCGTTGAGCATGCCGAACTTTTGGAGCAGCTTGACTGCCGAATCACCACCGATACTCTTCGCCCACAGATATCCGACCTAAACACATCATCTATAACAAGAAAGCCCCTTACTTGTTTCTGTGCGCTCTCTCCACCTTCAGCCTTTGCCAGTCGGTAAGCGTCACTCCACATTTCGTTCTCACGATACATGTTGATTGCAGCCTTCCATTCGCCAGCCTTGAGGTACTCCTCTTCAGCTGCCTTCAACTCGCCCTTCTCCTCCAAGTCCATAGCGATTCGCTTGTGTGTTTCCTGAAGGAAGGAATTTTCTGGCTTCGTGCTCTCTTGTTTACCTGCAGGTGCTCGCCGTGATATTTTTCCACGAGTCGCACCACATCGGCATCACGGCCAGCGTTCCTGTACATTTGGACCGCCTTGTTTGAGGCACCAATGGCTATGTACATCTGAAAGGGACCGGTTCCTTTGAGTCGAAGATCGTCCCTCTCTTTACCTGTTCAGCTTCCGCGTAACGTCCAAGTTCCTCCATCTCCTGTGCTTTACTCTCGTAGAGTTGGGCGGTTTCTTCTTTACCAAGGAATTCTTCTGACAACTGCAAAAATTACAGTGGGGGCGCGAGAGTAAACGGTACTCTATAAGCATCGGTCCAACGGTTGGCCTTGATGTACATTGTGATGGCCTGCTTCTGAAGGTCTGCCTCGATGAATAGACGCTCTGCTCTCTAAAACGGGGAACTCTGTAAGAGCAAAAGAAAACACGGACATCGTATTCTCCAACGGAAGCATAATGGTCGGCGATGCGACCGTAGTAGTCCTTGATGAGTTGGTTGTCCTGGATGCCGTCGACGATCTGCACCGCCTTATTCCACTCTTTTGCTCCAATCGCCGCCTCGACTGCCTTGACACTTTTGCCACTCTCTGAACAACTTCATCTTTGAAGAGCAACAAACCCAGGAAGTGATTGATTGCTTGATCAAACTGCCCCTCGTTGACAAGGTGATCGCCCCATTCCTCTTCAAGCTCGACAACTTTGTCCGGGAAGGAGTAGCGAGCGAGCTGTGGAAGAATGTGTTTTCGTTGTTTACATACGTGCACAGCTCGACTGAAGGCCTTGCCGGTGCGGTAACTCTCCATGGCACGTTCAAAGTCTTTGACCTTTTCGAAGAGTTCTCCCGCCTGCGCAGTTCACGCGGAGGTCGAGTCAACAGACCTTGTCGTGCATCTGGTTTTTGAGGAGGCAAACGGCAACGCTCTGCACGAGACCTTCGTCCCGAAGAAGCCTATCATCCGAGAGAAGCACTTGAAGTGCGGCTGCACCCTGGTTCGCTTTGATGTAAAGCTGGATAGCAGACGATTGATCTCCTTCGGCAACTTTTAGCTAGATCAATTACGCATGAAGAAATGCCACATTCGTGATACCTCGGCGGCCTTTCCATCCTGGCCTGTGTCGTAAAGGCTACGGTAGTACTTCGACTTGAGAGTTTCATATCCTGGCCAGTTCTAAAGAAGTCACTCGGAACTCTGAGAAGACGATCTCACCTTTGCCTTAGCCAAATCGAGTGCCTCTTCCCATTTGTGCAACTTCGTATACATGTCGATGGCCTCCTCAAGTTTATTCTGAAACATTTCAACCAGAAGAAGGCACAAACCTGCTCCAGATAAATTTTCTCCGCCTCTTTGAAGTTCTTTCGGAGTTTTGCCAGATTCGCTCGAACTTTGTAGTATTGGGTCCCATCGCCGCCGAGCTCTTTTGCTGCTTCAAATGCCATTTCAGCCGTTTCTTGAAGTTCCTGTGCTCGAGCAACATCGCCAATGGCTGCATAGCAACGCTGAGCGATGAGAAGTTTTTGCTGGTCGACAGCGAGAGCCGCGACGCGCTTCCACATTGAATACCTCCAAAGGAACGCTTGAATGAAGCCAAATCTCACGTGTCGACGTCGTCGCTGATTCTTTCAAGAAAGTCCAGGGCTCGAGCAAAATCGAGATCGTCCAGTGCAGTTCCGAACTCAATCTGTGTGCTGTCGAGTTCATAGGCGACTTTTGCTGTCGACTCCTTGAAACAAGATGCATGGTTTCGTTTAGCAATGTTACCTGTACGATGACTTCAGTGCGCTCCTGATCACGCAGCACCATTTCCACCTCGCCTTTGATGGGAACAATTGTGACTTGTTCGGGATGGTCTGGGTTGTACCTAAAGAGCGATGATGAAAAACAGAAGCCTGACCAGACATGAAGATTCTCTCCGCTTTGAGCCACGATTACATCACTCATAGGCACCCATTGAACATAGGAACAATAACTGAGAAGCGCGTTGCGTCGTTCGCCCTCATCCATTGCCACTAGCGTGACTCGAGAGCGTTTGTCGCGGAAAAGAAGTTTGCTGGCCGTTTCATTCAACTCAAGCCAATCAATCGGGGAGCCGTGACCGATTTGAGATTCTTGCTCTTGAGTGAGGAGATTGTCTAAATTGTTGAGGTAATGCAACGGAAGGCCGCTCACAGATGGCAATAGTGGTGCGATCGATGAGATAGGCGATCTTCTTGGCTCCTGACGCTCCTCGATGGCTCCTCTCCGAGATACGAATGGAGATGAGGTGAGGCGATGCGAGTTCTGTGCGCACCCATCCCAGGGCGCCATCGATGCCGAACTCGACCACCGTCACTTCTCCGGCATTGACGATCATGCACACATTGGCGAATTCGAAGTAGAATCTACTAGGTTTGAATTGAAAAGAAATGCGAACTTTTCATTGCCGCCCGACTGCCACTCGATTTCCGAAGCTTTTCCAGTTTCCGTATCGGCGAGGATCAGAGTACTCGCCGTGTAGGCAACGATGAAGCGATCGTTCCCCATGACCTGAACATTCTTCCTCTGTTTCTTTAAGTCGCCCACCTTCAGCTCATCAATGGCTAATCCCCGAGCGGAGACGACGCTGGTCCTTTGCTCGGTGGTGACATCTCGAACGATGATATGCGATGGAGCCACATAAGTGGTCTCGAAGCGACTCTTCAACATCGATCTCCTCAAACAGCAGTCCACCTCGATCACTCCTCCACACAGCGTGCCCTGAGAGCTTTTCACTACTTCCCCTTCTTGTCTGCTCACGGTAAAAACTGAAGAGCCATCAGACTTCCAGGCCAACGCAGAGACGGAGTAGAGATTTTGGATGTCTAGGGGGTTTCCCTCATCCCATGCGCCTCGACGTTGATTCCATGTGAATAGTCGGAGTCTGAACGGGGATTAAGTGACGTCACAAAGAATTGACTCACCTGTCGTAACTGCCGAAAACGGCGTTTTGACCAGTCGGATCAACAATTGCAGCGCTGAACTCGCGCTCGCCCTCGGATGAGTAGTCGAATTGTTGCTGGACCACGCCATTCTCTGTGTAGCTGACAATCCTTCGGTCGCCTCCAGCTGCCATTAAGCCATGGGCTGTGTAGACTAGGCAGTACGGTGCACAAACATGTGTACAGATTTTGGACTGCAGAAGTTTTTGAAAGAAGCATTTCAATGCACCTGCGACTTGCTGCTGAATGTATAGAGAATGATTGAGCCGTCGATGTGTCCCGAGACGAAGCCGGTTCTTTTGGCGCTGATTCACGTTTTCAAACAACTTTGGATCACGAACTTCGTCGAAAGGGCGATGACCATCTGATCGGTTTTGTAGAGTGACGAGCATTTGTTGTTCTTGATCAGACCGATTCGAACTTTGCCATCAGCCAGACCGATCAAGAGTTTGTCGTCGAAAGGCCAACTCAGCGCGCAAACCGCCGACGTTTGGAGCAACTTGTTCACAATAACCTTCTTTTCGTTCCTGAAAACCCCCCTCTTTGAACGTCGAGTCAATCCGCCTTGGAGAACTCGCTTTCTATGAATAGGCCGACTGACTCACCACGAAGCACCGATTTTGTAGACGAACACCACATTGTCACTTTGAGCGACAGCGAGTTTGCTGGAATCCGGCGAGAAGGCCATGCATTTGATCACGTAGCTTCGCTTTCCGAACTAGAAACACGAGGAAGAAAGTGAGAGAGGGCGCGCGGGGGGGCGACCTTTGAGTCGACCGGCTTCGTGGAGAACTTGTCGCGCTGCTCTCCCTTCTCGTCGAGGAGAACCACGGATCGGTCAGCGGTCGCCACGGCGATCTTCGCGTTATTCGCTGCGCAGTCGAGCGCCGCCACTTTGCTAGCACCATCCTGCACGTTGGGGTGACGCGTTTAAACGAAGGCAATTACTTGTTGGCCAATGAGCGTCGTCAGGTAGCGAAGTTTCATTTTGAGGTCGTCGGCATTTGGAAGTGGGAAGGAGCGGACAATAGACGATCAAGGACCAAGGAGATGGATTCGAGAAGGAAAGGGACAAAGGAGAGACCGCACCAGTGACAGATGTGGACGCGCCGTAGACGCGCCTTGAGGCGCCATGGCAACGGCGCTCACACGCAGCGTTCGCCTCAGGTTCCCCGAGATCATGCTTCAAGCTCAAAGCGTCTTGATGCCGATGTTCGTGCAACAGAAAACAACTCAATGTACCCGAAGATTTACTCAGAATTGGCACCAAAGAGATTTGCACACATTATTAATACTATTATTAGGCTATGCTAGTTCCTCTTTTGTGTAACAGGAAGCGACCAGGATTTTGATCTCTTCACAAGTAGCGCTTGGTACGAACATCTTCGCCATCGTGCAATTGTTCTCCACCCAGACGACGACGTCGCTGTTGCCGAGGCCGTACATGCTCTGGTAGCGTCTCACCTTAAAAAGCCGGAGACGACTGTAAGAGGATTGCCGGGGAGAAACCTGCGCGCAGTGCTGCGGCGAGAGGATGAGTGGTCGGTTCTGCGAGTCACGCGGCACATTGGCCGGGATGCCGGGCGGTATTTGGGTCGGTTGGCCTTCTTGTGAGGAGGCTGGCGGTTGAGCGGGTGGCGCCGGCGCCTGGAGGGGGCGGACGGCGAGTCGGCCAGCTGTCGGCAGTTCGAGGTCCTCAACGGGCGGCCGCGGCAACGACGCCTGGAAGCCGTTGATCTTGCGGAAGCGCGCCTCTTCGTCAATCTCGTTCTTGCCCACCTGCAAAAGTCATCCTCGTCTCTGTCACCCTTCTTCACTTTGCCTCTGGTCTCGGTCAGTGTTTTTGTGTTCCACACGGCTTTGCAACCCACATCATCAGCATTCACTACGCACATGCGCGCTGATTTATGGTAAACCCCCGATCACGAGTCAGTGTTGTGGATCGTGTTCCATCATAAACCTCAATATCGGGCAATCATCACAAAACAGATTGATGACCGGATGGAGAGCGGGTAAGACTCGGGGTGAAACCACCAAAAGGCTTCAGAGCCGGTCGAAGAGTGCGCGCGACTTTTTGTGGGTAGATCCTTACGCGATGGCCCGACGCAGATTTCACTCTCGAAAGGAGACCCCCTTGATGTGCTCCGATCAAGAACCGGCGCGCCCAGCGCTCGCCGCGCGACTCATTTTCGCCAGGTGCCTCGGATGCGTTTCGCTTTCTTCCTCGCGCACTAAGACAACAGCGCAAAACATCGGAAGAGGAGGCAGCTGAGACGATGAACCCTGGGCTTACCCCTTTCCCTTCTTGCTCCCATAACATCAAGAACCTCGTTTCCCCACTCACCGTTGGTTCGTCGTCCTCGTCGACTTCCACACATTTGTACTTCTTCGTCTTGAATGGGCTACGGCTCTTCTGGGAGACGACGACGACAAAAACGAGGAACCCAACGAAGAGGAGAAGCCACCGCATCGTCCTGGTCATCCGGGAGGAGCTTCTGTCTTCTGACCCAAATGGCCTCCCGCCTCCTCCCGCATCCCACAACCCGCAAGTCCACTTCTGACCCAGATCCCGCTCTCTCCTTCTCCTTTCACTCACAAAGAACTCCGAAGAGTGGGAAAATGTCGGCAACGATGAAGTCTGTTTCTCTCTCAGGGAAGAAGGCGAAATCAACAGGGTCCCTCATTAGGAGAAGGCGTTGAGAGGCTGCTGAGAGGACGCGAGCCACACCTCTTTTCCGTCTTCCCAAGGGGGAGTGGAGAGAGTCCCACGAAGGGACAGCCAGGCACTGAAGACAGACGCGGCACCATGCTACTTCTTTAATAGAGCTGCTTCCCAACACCTGTATCTTCCCCCTTAACCTGCACGAGCATGCCCAAATGGGGTGGTGTGCGTGTGACGGAGCGCGGAGCGCGGAGCTCTGCTTGTGCCTGCCCTCTCACCGCGCATTACGTTGGTCAAATACACACGCGGCTGGCTGTCCATCCCAAAAAGGAGCGCGGCGCTCGCACATATTTCTCCTCGTTCTCTGTGGTCATGCCATGTCTGACTGGCTTCGCGCGGTCTGGCCGGTCCACAGTGTCCATCATGACTTCTCGATTGTTGTGATGAGTAAGAGTTGATGAGGGAGATCGACGGGAACCGGCCGCCCTCTCGTCTCTCTTCCCCCTCCTCTCATGCCAGTGTTGAGAGATGTGCGTGTTTCGCCTGCGGCTTTTGTCCTCTCCTCTGTCCCCCGTCGCTTCGTCCCCTCTTCCCTTCACGGACTACGCGCCCCATGGTGACTCACACCGTGTGGCATTTCTCGCCCGCCGCCGCTCCACTCCGCGCCGCAAAACGCCTCCCTCCTCCCCGAAAACCACAAAAGGCGCAGTGCACGCACGCGAAGCGCATGCGTTCGGTCGTTTCGTTGTTCGCGTTCTGCTCGCTCTCTTCGTGGCGGACCGGGCTTATTTACCTAGCCCTGGCACGCGCACCCCCCTCGACTTCTTGGTAGCCCCGTGGCAGAGTGGCTGCTGCTGTGAGAGAAGACAAGGACCCGGCCGTGTCGCGCGAGCTCTCTGCCTCTAGGTGCCCGACCTCCCGCCTGAGTCAGACCACACCGAGGCTGTCACAAGAGAAGGAGGAGAGGAGGAGGGGCTCGCTTCTGTGCCTTCTCCTAGGTCTTCACTCGCCACACGCATAGCCAATTTTTCGCTCACTCTTCCCTCCCTCTTCATCTCACACCACAAACGTTTCAACCTCCTCCTCCCATTGCCTCTTCTTCCTCTTCCGGGAAGAACTCGCAGTGGTCTTCTTCTTCTCCTCCTTACTCACTCGCCACACTCACACAAGAATTCGAATCGTCACTCACTCACCTCCACACAACGAACAACCTTCAACGCTCTTCACTCCTCCACCCATTTTTCCTTTCTTTGACGCGCGGGCGACGCGTCGCCTCCTTAGTCGAGCCTTCACCTTTCAAGAGTGCGCGATATTTCGTCCAGACCTTGTTCTTTCATATCCTCCCGGACCATCATTGTTTTCTTGCGTGGCGCGCTCCGCGAGCGTCCTGTCTCGGGAATTCTCAACAGACGATGAATCATGCAGCGGTGATTTGGTGCTTCAGGCAATGAACGATTCGCCTCCTCCTTCGTATTCGCCCGCCCGACCACCACCTCCCTACACGACCGCTAGCACGGCGACCGCCACGCCGACTTCTTCCCAGCCGTCTTCGGCTAAGACAACCGGTCGGGAACCTTCCGTGAAGATCTCACCGGCGCCCTTCGTCCCACTAAGCGCCCATGGCCTTTCCTTCGTCCCTCCGGCGCCACCCAACGACCCACAGCTCCTCGAGGTTTGTCCTTTTCGTCAGCATTGTGGTCTTATCGCTCCGATTACCAAAGCCCTCAACGTCATTCCTATGACTAACTAAGCAAGCATTCTTTCTTCTCGTTTTTTCCGCATAGCAAACGTATCCTCGTTGTGGTCGAAGCAAAGGGAAAGCGCTTGCAGGTTCCGCTCGAGCGACTTGTAGTTGTGCACACGGTGAAGAAGGCTGACACGGCCAGTCCTTTCGAAACCTTCTGCCACAAATGCCAGGCAAGAAACTTGTTTGGAATTCTCTCGAATCAAGAGTTAAAATGATGGAAAATAATCAACAACCCGATTTCAGCATAAGGTAACAACACGGCAGAACTATGTAACCGGTCTCTTGACGTGGATCATCTTCTTAGTCATTCTTCTCTCGTTCTTCCCACTCGCCTTCGTGCCCTTCTGCGTAGACTCCTGCAAGGACGTCCAGCACTACTGCCCCAAATGCGGCACATTGCTAGCGGTGAAAAAGCGGATTTAAGACTTCTTGACCGCGGTTGATTCCTGCTCTTTCCCCCTATTCATATACGTAGACTCGTTGCGGGTAGCCATATCCTCTCTCCTCATCATCAGTTACATATTGCTCCGTGTATTTATCTCTCATGGACTATGGACCAATCGATATGGTCTCCACCTCGTCGTTCCTCTTCTTCTTCTCCTCCTACTCTTAGTTCTTACTTTGACGTCACGAATTGTGCCTCTCTCCACCATCACCACGCACGCCGCTCCTCCTCGAACAGCCCAGTTCGTGCTCGCTGCGCGGGTCGAAGGGCCGAGGGCGACGCGCGCGGTCCTCTTTCTCTCTACGAGTGAGTCTCAATTCCATGTGCACCCGGCCGTTTTTGAAATTGTCCTCGCTCGCTCGCTGCTGGTTGCGTGTGCCTGTTTATTGACACTTCCCCTTCTCCTCTTCCTCACTTCCCCGAGTATTCTTTTCACCCCGTCGCGTCCTCGAAGCGGCCGCGTGTTGCTTATATAGTTTGGAGTGGACAAGACAGAGAGAGAGAAAGAGAGGACAACGCGAATAAACGTTCTCGTGCAAGCAATTGTTTGTTTATGCCAGAAAATACAAATTTCAAGTGGAGGAGACCAAGAATGAACAGAGAGAAAACCAAAGATTGAAATGTGGAATGTCCGAAGTGAAGGAAGTAGAAAGGAGAAGTACACGTGTCACGCACTGAGATTGGTCACCTTGAAAGAGCGAGTCAACGGGAGGAACGAAGAGTTTCAGAGGTTTCTACAAGAAGGCGAAGCAGGACTCGATAAGTTGCTCAATTTGAGAGCATGAGGCTTGCGGGAAGTATCTGAAACAGATAAACTGACCAATTGCTGGAGAGACTCACCTCTTTGCAAACTGACAGTTCTTCGCGACCCAGTCGTTGGGATCGGTGATATGAAAAACTCGAGTGAACTTGTTGATCGCGGCACATTGAGACTCTCGTAGTCGATACCGTAGCGTCGTCGTCTCTTCGCTGCCATCAGCAGAGTTTAGTCCGCTGCCTTCCTCCTCCGGCTCGGGCAGCTTGCTGATCACTTCCGGCTCGTCTTCTATGTCCTCCGTGCTTGCTTTCGACACTTCCGCTCGTCTCTCGGATGTCGGTTCGTCTCCGCTCGCCTCCTCCTCCTCCTCTGTCTCCTCTTTGTCCTCGGCGGCGGTTCCTTTTTGTCGCAGCTCGGCCTCTCTCAGCTGCTTCATCTGCGCTTCCAGCTCGCGCCTCTTCGCCTCCATCTCCGCCCGCAACTTCATTTCCCGTCTTTCCTCGTGAAGGCGTGCAATTCGCTCTTGTTCCGCTCGCAAACGCATCGCCTTCAAAATCGAATGAATGAAGCGTGATCAATCAACCCTAACCTCGTTCATTCGCCTCTTTTCGGCATTGAGCTGACGTTCCCGCTTTTCGTATTCGCTGCGAAGTTTCTCTTCTTCCTCTTGTTTCCATTTCTCAGCTTCAGCGCGTCGCGATTCTTCTTCAGCCTTTGCAGCATTCAATTTTGCTTCTTCGTCTTCCGTAGTTGTGGTCTGGGGAGACGTTGTTGTCAATTTGGCTGTCGTCGTTGTTAATACGAAGGTTGGTGGTGGAGGCGTCAGCATCTCTGTTGTTTTGTTGATGAGCCCTTCAATGAGTGTATCAAGCGAGCTCGGAGGATCCGGAGAGGCCAAAGTTCTAAAGCATCTCTACATTGTGTAAAAGTTGTTGCCACTTACGGGATTTCAGCATCCGGCTTTTCGATATGAGCTGAGTTCTTCCACCTGTCTGTATCCTTCAGTGACTCGTCTATTGATAGAGACACAGGTAGCTGCCGCGCCTCTTCACTGGGATGGCTTTCAACAACTTCTGTATCCTCCGTGACCGTTGAAGGGCTTTCATCGTCAACTTGAAGGAAGGCTGGACCTTCTGAAGATGTCGCTTCTTGCTCAGCTGTTGTCGTTGCGGCAGTGGTTGTGGTAATCTTCTTGATTGTCGTCGGTTTCTTTGTCGTCTTTGGCTTTGCTGGCTTCTTCGTTGTATGGGTGGTCTTGACTTTGTGCGTGGTGGTCTTCACCGTTGTCGTCGCTTCAGTTGTGAGCTCTTCAGTACTTGTTGCCGTCGGCGATTCAGTGGTCGCTTCTATTGTCGTGCCAATCGATGACGCTTCGTCACTTTTGCTTGTTGTTGTCACTTCTTCAAGAATAGTCGTTGTTGCTTCCTCTTGTATAAATGGCCGCGCACTTGAAGAGTCGATGACTTCTCCTTCTGTTGCGCCTTCAATTGTTGTCGAAGTGTGGCCCTCGATGGTCTCAGATGACGTCGAATCAACAACATTTTGGGTGGTGGAGCTCGGCTCGGCTTGCACAGCCGTCGTTGTGAATGCTGGCTCCTCGCCACTCGGCGTCGTCTCAGCTGAAGAAAGAGCATAAACCGTGCTTTCAAATGGCGGCTCGCTTGTCTGCTCAGAAGGGAGCGTCGTACTAGGCTCGTCAATTGCGCTTGATGTTGTCTCCTGGATTGTGGAAGATGATGAAAGAGGAACGGACTCTTCTGTTGAGAGAGTTGAAGTACTCGACAAAACGACAGTCGACGGCGTCTCTTCTGCCGCCGTAGTCACCTCTTCCTCGCCTTCTTGTTCGGTTGTAGTTGCCACCGATTGAATATCCTCCGCACTGGTAGTGTCGATCGTCTGTGTAGTCGTTAAAGGTTCGGTAGTTGGCGCTTCTGTGGTCGTCGTCGTTGTTGACGTAGCCTTCTTCGATGTCTTGGGCTTTGGCTTCGCTGTTGTTTTCTTTGGTTTTGGAGCTTTTGTGGTTGGTGGTTCGGTCGAAGAAGTCTGTGGCACATCACCAATAGGCTCCTCTGGAAAGACAGCTACGCTCTCCTTCTCATCCGCTTCCTTTGACTTCTTTGTGGATTCAGGCTCGTTTGACGTGACTTCCGGAGCGGGCTTCTCGGTTGACACTTCTTCATCCTTCTTCGGCTTTGGCCCCGGGGTCGTTGTTTTATCCCTGTACACGGTGATTCCATAGACCCACTTTTCTTGGCCGTTCTCGTCGATGCTCAGTGCTGTCTCATTGATTAAGGGCTTGATCGTCGAACTAGGAAGAGCCTCGGTTGTTCGCGAAGGAATTAGGGTTGATGTCGCCAGTGTGGAAGAGGCCGTGGTCGTCGTCTTCTGCAGAGCTAAAAGCTTCTCGCGAAGTCTTCCGACAAGCGCTTTCCATCGTTCGGGAAGGTGTGAGTCGTTGGTTGGCGAGGCGGTACTCGTAGTCCCCAAGGTTGCGACCTCGAGCGTGGACGTCGCCGCCTGGCTGACCCCCGTCGTCTCGTTGCCCGAACCGGTTCCGGTGACATTCAACGTCTCTGCTGCCGGCGTGCTTGTCAATGGGTCAGCATGTCCTTTCACATCAGTGCTGGAACTCGAAGAATGACCTTCCGTCGTTGACTCCGGCAGTTGAGATGCATCTGTCGTTGTTTCCTGAGGCTCTTCCACAGTCTCTGTCGAAAGTGAGAATTCATCCAGCCAAGTCGTCGTCTCGATATCATCAAGGTCGGTCGTGGTATCGAACTCGGCGGTGGTAATCTCTGCGGTTGTCGCCTCAGTTGTTGTTGTAGTAGTCGTCGTCGTCGAGGCAGTTGATGTACTAACAGGCTTCAAAATCGTCGTTTTCTTCTCCTTCCTTGGTTTGGTATCCGATTCCTTATGCGGCTTCTTCGTTGTTGTAAGAATAATTGGAGTGGCAAGTGTGGTTCGTACGGGAGTCAGCGGTTTCTCAGCGACGGTGGTCCTCGATGGATGCGCGGAAGTGGCTGCAGCCGTCGGCGGCGTTGTTGTGGCGGCAGTTGGCGTGTTCTTTGTCTTCGCACTCGTTGTCGGTGATTTAGTGGTGGTCGACGGCGTTGGCACGCCTTCCTTCGCCTCCTCCTCGGGCGCCGCTTTGATTTGAGCACTTGCACTGCCTTGCTCGAAGAGAGCAACGTCGTCCGCACTCTTGAGCACAGTCTTCTCTTGAGGGCCGCTAAAGAATTCCTCAGCCACGGCATCCGGCACGCATCGGCAATCGCATTGGCACGTATTCTGCTTGATCTTCTTGACCAGAGTGAAGTCTGAAAGAAGAACACTTTTAGTGAGTGTTTTGCAAAGTGTTTCAAAGGAGGGCATTTCCATTTCCGGCATAACCTTGGCACAAAAAGTCACTGGGATTTCACGCCCGTGAAAAGGTCAGCGAGACATTCCGCTGACACTTCAAATGTCGCCAAACTTAGGAGTAGGAGAAGGCGAACACTCGGACCAGGCGGGGACCACGAGACTTAGTTTGACCCAATATATGTAAATTCTGCCCCGTTAGCGGTAAACGAAGTGTAAGGGGTGCGCTTGCCTCGTCGGCCGTCTGGGTGGACCTGCTTCTTGAGGAGACTAATTGCATGGACGGCCGCGAGGAGTTCCCATGTGACGAGGGCGAAGACGAGCGAGCGCCTCATCCTCTCCCCGACGAGCTCCTGAAACATCGTCGTTGCCCTTTTTGCAAAGCTCATTGTTCATTTCTCTCGAGAGTCAAAGAAGAACACACAGAGGACTCAATTCATCTTTACGAGGAGGAAAAATAAAGGGAGGGAGAGAGGCGAATCCCGGGGCGGCGAGAGAATCTCAGGAAGACGCACAAAACGCGTGTAAACTGATAAAAAGAGCTGCGAGTTGTCCCACTTCGAGGCGGCGGCTCGACTCTCGACGAGGAGAAAACCTAACCTGGAATTTCCGTCGAGGTGACGAGGAGAGTCGATCGCAAGTGAAGACGCGCCGCGCCGAAGGGGGCCACGCAGCTCGCGGGGTCGGGGCGGCGGCGGAGAGTTAACGAATTTCACCTTTTGTGACCTTGATGACTTGACCCACCTGGCCAGCCATCTTCTGGGTGCTCACGCTATCATTGTGTTGTTCTCCTTGCAAGAACGTGAAAAGTGTCTGAGAGAGAAGGAGAGGATGAACCAACGAACAGCCCGTTGAGGCGCATCTCGAGAGACGAGCACCCCTAGCATCCTCAATCACTCCACGCCGCAGCACATCAATTTCCGCGTACGACGATTTTTCTTCTTCTCCTCCTTCAAGGGGGGGGGGGGTGGCAGCTAGGCGACAGTCGATGACGAGATGGGACACCCTCTCGCCTTTCCTTGTTGAATCTGCAAATTACCACACTCGGCTGGAGCCAGTGTTTGCCCACGAGGATCAAGTGGCGTTCCAATCAGTTCCCACATGGGCGTCCATTTGCCCTTTCCCAGTCCATTCTAGGACGGAGGGAGTCCAAGCCCTCACTTAGCTCTTCCCTCTCGAATTGCATATTCAGAGAGAATCACCCCCTGTCCACTTCTCTCCCGCTACCCGTGGCATATGCGGATTCGCTCATATTGATTATTAGAAGAAGGACCTCCGTCGTTGCTCTGGACTCTCTAAGTGGATTACGAGCGGCCGCTGCCCATTCTGCTTTTGCGCGAGGGCGCGAGAGCTGGCGCGCGTCCTTCGCCGCCCCGCCGCCCGACAGCGCACTCCTTCAGTTGTATAAGTTGAAGCGGCGCATGTGCACGTGCAGCGCCTCCTCTTCATACAACCGCTTCGTCTTCGTCCTCCGTCCTACTTCTTCTTCTTCTCGCCGTCACCGGCCGCAGTGCCGAGTCTATTGATCAGGCTGAACGGCTCGGTTCTCCCTGCATTTCTCCTCCTGTGGACACAGCCTAGTGAACATGGCTTGTTTGCCACTTGCCAGAGGGGAATTGTTCTCTTACGAACAGGGGCGGACGTTGCCTGGCTCGCGCGCTCCTCTTCGTCCTCTCGTCCTCCGCCTGTTTGCCCCTCTGATCTAATATTAATGATGATCGATGGCGGCTTCGGCCATTCTTCGCGCGTGCGCCTTTTCGCACGCTCGTTCGTTCCTTTGCAGTCTCTCTCCGTGCAGCGTGTGGTCAGTCGGTTTTCGCCTTGAGTGGCACTAATTGCGTGCTAGGCGTCGTCTTCAGAAGCCTCTCTCCCCTCCTCGTCCCATGAAGAAGCATGGCTGTTTGTGGTCTGTCGCCTCGTCTTCCTCCTTCTCCCGCTTCTGTTACTCCTCCTTCGACCCCCTTCTAGCTGCCGCCTCTGTGTGTGTCCAAATGCGTTCTCGTAATAGACCCACCGACGCGTCTGCCTCCCCTCCGTCGCCGCTGCCGCCTCCCGCCCGAGTGCTTGCTGCAGAGGCTCGCGCGCGCGAGAGGCGACATCGAGAGGGGCGACACGGCTCTTCTTTTTCCGAATATGACTCGTCCATGCTACTCCCTCACTCGCTTTTACGAGAAAAGAGTCTTTTGCTCATTTCGCTCGTGCGAGTTGTCGATTCTCTTATGCGCCCTTCCGAAAATTTCCCGCCAGCTTCAGATTATGAAATTGGACACGTTGCGATTGGATTAACGTTGCAATTGCCGAAGATTGAAGGCGGAGGCGGAGGAGCAGAAGAAGAAGAAGGAGGACCGCCGTCGTTGAGAGGGAGGACGAGAGGATAATCGAATGCCGTCTCGAAGCCGCCGATGGGACGCCGGTCATGGACCCACTTAGGTACGCGGTCTTCTGTCTGTTTCCTCTCATGGCTCTAAATAATGCCCTGGCCTCTTGACGCCGAGAAAGCGGCGAGGTGACGGACGCCATGCGGCATGTGAAGGAACGAAAAGGGCGCCTCGACGCCCCCGGGGGATCAATTCCCGCGCCCAATCTTAGCATCTAAACGTGGCTATCTTCGCCCTTCGAAATGGAAAACGGGTACCCAAATAGGTTCGGCCTCGGTTCTCAAGGCCTGATCTATTCAGTGAAAGAAAAAGTGCAAAAAAAGGTCCCAGGTGCAGCACGTGTTTGGCTGAGCGCCCGATGGGCATCCTATTTGGGCTGATCTTCAAGAACTTGTGCTGTTGAGTGAATCGTTCCTCTCCCCGGGGATTGGCTTTAGCGGCTTTTCGATTTCTAATTATTCGTCATCGTCACTGTAATGGGTTCCTGAAAGTAATTGACGTGCTCACGCTGAAAAAGAAACTTCTTGGCGCGCGCGCGAGACACCCACTGAGCAATGCTTATTAGTGTAAAATGGTTGTACCAGTTGTCGGAGAAGAAGAAGCCGGCGCTGCGGCAGCGGTGGCAGAGCGCGAGGCCCTCGCCGCCGCCGCCTCGGACTCCTCCCCCCAGGGCGGTCAGCTGCAGGGCGGCCGGCGCCCGACTCACGGCTCTCCTCGCCGCCACTGGGACCTTCTCGCCCCGCGTGGCGCCTTTCTCTTCCTGCATTGCCGTTCATTTGCTCCTTCACGCCCGAGGTGCCTTATTGAAGGATCAAGAAGGGGTGGAAATGTGGCTTTCCCTTGTTGCCCCGTCACGCCCTTCCTCCATACGCATATCAAGCATGTCACTGGTGCGAGAGGGAGAGATTTCGGCCCTTCCAAGTGACTTGGCAGCTGGCCTCAGGTGGCCTCTCTCTCCTCCAAAGCCTGGAGTGCCGGCCCTTGAGGCAGCGCCGTGATTTCTCCCCGGGGTGCGATTGGCGGGAGGCGAGCGAGGCTGGAAGTGGTCCTCGTGTGGCGTTGGCCTGAAGAAGCGCAAATTTTTGACAAGCAAAAGCGCGCTGCCCGCACCCCGTCGGCCTTTAGTGGGCCTCAATGCGTGTGCGGCGCCCACCCACCCCATCTGGGATTTTAACGTTATGCCCGTTTCGCGTGTGCCGGCTTTTCGCCGAGAGAGTGAGAGAGAGGCGTTCTCCAATTGTTGTTGTTCTCAGGATGTCGGGTATCCCGCGGGGAGTCGGAGCGCCTCCCCCGCCGGGCATGGATTCGCGGAGTGGCAAGCTCATGTGCATCAAGGTGCGCATGCTCGACGACTCCGTCGCCGTCTTCCATCTCGGGGTAAGTTCCTTTTTCATTGTCTTGATTCTTCCCTTTGTTCAATTTCTGGATCTCTTGCGTTGTTCCTCACGTTTCATCCAAAATACACCGGACCGAGTATCGATGGCTGTCTGTTCATTTCGCGTCTGTCGAGCCACGCGGCCACATCGAGAGGACGCGCCTCCCCTTCCCTCTGCCTTTAGTCCATTGTTGAGATGCACAAATTCTCGCGGCCCCCACGAAGGAGGCGACGACGAGGAGGACGCGCGCGCCTCTCGTCTGTTTCCTAATTGGATCAATCGCTCGCCGGCTTTGAATGAGGCAGATCGAACACGCGTTTCCTTTGAACCCTCGAAAGAGCTATCTAAGCGATCATTGTCTTCAGACTTGAAAAAGAACGAGGAAAGTACACATGTGATGGAAGTGGCGCGCGCAAGTGATCCGTCCTCCCCGCGCAAGCGAGACGTCCTTCAAGCGCGCAGCTGTTGCACCTCGCCTCGACACATGTAGCGATTAGCTACGCATTCGCGCGCCATAAAGCCTCCCTGCTCGTTTCCTCTCTCTTCTACCTGAAACACGGCGAAATGAATTCTCGGTGCTGTTGCAGCATAAAGCCATCGGTCAGACGCTCTTCGACGAGGTGTGTCGGCATCTCAATCTCCTCGAGAGCGACTACTTCGGCCTCGAGTTTATCGACTGTTTAGGCAACCATGTAGGTTTTGCCTTGAAGACCAGAGAAAGACACCCTTCAGTGTTGGCTGGACAAGGAGAAGGCGATCCTCAGGCAGATCTCCAGCACTCATAGCGACGCCAAGTTCTATCTGATCGTCAAGTTCTACACGCCTAACCCGGTGGACCTCGAAGAAGAGTACACGAGGTGAGTCGCTTCATGGGTGACGGGGCTCCGTGGCGGCGTACTTCCGTCGCCTCCGTGATGGATGGCCGACTGCCAGAGTCGCCTGCCGGGTCGAGGGATTTGTCGCCCTCTCCGCCGCTGCTGCTCCCTCCACTTCCACCACTCACACAGTCATTTCCGGAAGTATTGCAATGAACAGTTGTAATCTCTCACTCTTAAGCGTTTTTTTCGTCTCTTCAAAAAGCTCAGAGGCGTCTGGTGAATATGAGGGTTGGGCGGCGAAATTTCTATTGAGTGCCCATTCTTCGACGGAGCGGGTGCGCGGGTATGAGAGCGTCCTGACGTGTGACGAGCAGGCGAGATAAAGTGCGAGATTTTTCCATCAACCGGCGAGTGCGCCGTCGAGTGTTCTCCCGCCAGCCAATACCAAGCAAGAAAGAGAGCAAAACGAAAAGAGAGGAAGTTGATTGAAGGATAATAGCTTCCAGGTACCTCTTCACCCTTCAAGTCAAGCGCGATCTCGCTTGCGGTGATCTGCTATGCGTGGAGAGCACCTCGGCGTTGATTGCAGCGTACTTGGTGCAGTCCGAATGTGGAGACTTCTCACAGGAGGACTATCCTGATGCGAGCTACCTCTCCCATGCCCGCTTCATTCCAAATCAAACCCTCGACTTTCAAAAGAAAGTCATGGAGAATCACAAGAAGTTGATGTGAGTTCCCCTTTGTCTTGGTGTGAAGAAGCTTAGTCGTTGAGCGTCGTTTATTCAAGAAAAGAAGTGTTTATGCGAACGCTTGTAGAGGAATGTCGCCGGGCGAAAGCGACCTCGCACTGCTGGAGGTGGCCCGGCGGAGCGACTTCTACGCGATCAAGTTTCATCCGGCCAAGGTTTGGCGGGCAGGCCGTGTGCACCAGATATCCTTCACCGGGGCGGGTAGGCGGTCGGCCCGTCTCGAGCGACTGAAAGCGCCTCTTCCTCCTCTCACTTTCACCACCGCCTTTTCCGGCTCTCTCTTGCACGAAAATAGCGAGCAAACAAATTCGGAAAACAGAGCGGAACCGACGCTCCAAGGATACATGAGACATTTCCGGATTTCAGGACGTCGAAGGGACTGAAGCAAACCTGGCCGTTATGCACCTGGGTATCAAGGTCTTTCATCAACTTCACTGCGTTTCCACTTTTTCGTGGGCGAAGATTCGAAAGCTTTCGTTCAAGAGAAAGAAGCTCCTCATCAAACTTCACCCAGAGAGCTATGTGAGTGTGCCGAGCGCGTCTTGTTCTTTATAGCCTCATCCGTCGTCGCTCAGTTTTATTAGTAAGGAGGCGCCCTCTTTTTCATAACACGAAATTGACCATTTTTCTTCGAGTCCAGCGCCATTCAGCGTGGTCGCAAAGCTGAGACGGGGAAGCGCGAAAAAGGCCCCATAAATCACGGCGAGGAGTCCGTTTTAGAAGTCGGAGGGAGTGTACGGCGCGGGCAATGCGCTCTCATTTAGCAAGGACACAAAAACAACTTGCGGTGCTTTTAGCAGTACTACAAGGAAACGATCGAATTCTCGTTCGAGACACGGAATGAGTGCAAGAGCTTCTGGAAGAAATGCGTAGAGCATCATGCATTCTTCCGTTGTTCAAACGTCGAACAACCGAAAAAAGACCCGAAGTTCTTCTCGAAGGGATCCTCCTTCAGGTTCGACTCTCGCGTGTGAAACTTCACACAAAAAGTCTCAGGTATCATGGACGGACGCAGAAGCAGCTGATCGACTACGTCAGAGAGCACCACAAGCGACGGGAGCCCTTCACGAGGTGTGAAAGACGTTTTGTGAGCCATTGGGGATGTTTAGACCTCTACGGACGGGCTTCTCGGCGAGAACTGCGAGATCGAATCAGTTCAGCTCCTCTACGACAAATGTTGGCTATGCCACTGTTTCGGCGGAGCGAAAGCCTTCACGGAATGGACGGTCCCAGATGGCCGGCTCCCTGCCGCACATCTCTTCCACGCAGCCAGCCGCTTCAACTGCCGCCGCGCCGCAGCCCGACGACTCAGGTAGAGCGCTGGACGCTCGGAGTCGCAGCACGCGACTGCCGACCAGCGTGCACTCTCATGCCGTGCCTGTCTCTTCACATGCCGTCTCTGACACTGAGTCGAGTTCTCGTCAATGTACTAGTGATGTGGAGTCAGCGGGTGGTAGGCCTCTGGGCGAGTCGTCCTCGTCGCGGGTCGCGCACTCTTCCTCTCACCATCATCATCACAGTCCCCGACCCAAGGTGGAAGCGAAGGGCGATCCGAGTAACGAGAACACCCAACAGTCCATGTCCCTCTCGTTGCCCAATGTGCTCACGGACGACTTACAGGTGGTGTGTAGGGAGTTTGAGGTGTCCGAGATCGAGACCGGCCCGCCGAAGAGCGCTAGTGGTGACAATTTCCTAGACATGTCCACGGGACGCCTCAATCGAGATTACGACAACCTATCGGAGGACTCGTATCGATTGGCCGACCACGAGAGGGAAGTGAAGACCGAGGGAAAGGAGGAGGACCCGCTCTACGTGAATTCTTTCCAAGTCCGGGCTCGAGTAAAACGGGTCGTGTCGGCTCAACACAGCAAGAGCACACCGAATACGACGGATGATGAGTGCAGCGAGGCGGCGTCGTATCCAGGCAGGCGGCGAATCAAGGAGTTCCCTTTTCATGCCTCCTCTTCTCATATGGTTCCGATCGAGATCGACGGACCGAACGTTGATCTTAGTGCGAGAAGAGCCGCAGCCGAAGCAGAGAAGCAACGGCCCATCTACACTTCCTCGGGTGCGCTCCTACTCAAGCCGAAAGTCATTGCGACAGAAGAAGAGAGTACTTCAAGAGTCTCGCCTACGTCAAAAGTATCACCGGATTCGGGCCATCATAGTTCAATAGTTTCTCCACCACTTCCCAGTACTTATGGAGCTGTTGGTCCACTTCCAGGTAAAGTTATTACAAAGGAGAACATCATGATTACTCCGGAAGGAGTGAAAGAGAAGAAAGTGAAACCGGCTGTGCCGCCCAAGCCCAAGAAGCTCATTCTCCAGCGGCCGATATCCGCATCGGATACCGAGGTGTCACCAGCTCCAGTATCTCCTCCTCCTCCTCCTCCTCCACCACCACCGCCTCCGGCGCATCCCGTCGTGCACATGATGGACGATATCCCACTGCCACCTGTGACAACGGCAGAAGAAGAGAAGCTGGAAAGACCGAAACCAACAAGACCAACGTTGATTTCTGTTTCGAGCGAGGACAATCCGGAGATTCAGAAGTGTCATCTCATGAATAGCGAGATTCCATACACTCTCACGATGCGAACAGTTGACTCCAGCGAGTCGCTTCCTTTCTCGACATTCAAGGACCCGAAGAAGGCTGACAGTATGGATCAACTGAGAACAAGTCCGGAACCATTTCGACGACGCAAGTCCTTGGATCTTGTACCAAGAAAGAGATTGCCATCACCCGGCAACTTCTCCTCTTTGGATCATTCAATCTCTCCAACAACTCCCGAATCTGGAGATGTCTTGGAATATCTCCTTCGAAGAAGATCCATGAGTCAGGAGAGGTCAGCTCTTTCGAAGAAAGGCAAAAGAGGCGATCCGCGACGGCAGACGCAGCCAGTACGCTTCGATCTGCCGCCGTCACCAGGAGGTGGCAGCAATTCTATTGCTGGTGGAAGCTCTCCCTTCATTGCTCTTCTGCATGATGACATTGAAGACTCAATGTCAGCTGAGAGCAGAAGTCTTCACGAGGACATGGAACGTCTAGAGAAGGCGCAAATCCTCGGCGGTAGCATGTCCTCTTTCGATAGTCGACGTGCTAAACGAGAGGAGAGCGAAGAGAGTGAGGCGATGCCATCTCCACCTCATTCAGCTCAATTCCCTGTGAAGGTCGAAACTCTCTCAGATGTGCCACCGCCTCTTCCCGAGACGGATCCGCCTCCGCCTCCAAAGAACTCTTCACCGCCTTTCATTGACGATTCTCCGAAGGACACACCGAAGGAGGAGGAGAACGTGCCAACGTCGCGACGTACGCGGACGGGTCTTCTGTGGACGGACTTCTGAGGTCTCGTCCACCACGGGTGGCGATTTCATGTTCTTAGCTCGCTCACACTGTTGTTCGGTTGTACTGCTAGCTTAGTGGTAGTGCCAATTCATGCATGTTAGATTTTTCTTTAGCTGCTTCATCTTCCATCTCCTCAACTCTCTTCCTCCTCTTCCTCCTTCCTCCTCAGTGCTTGTTCCGTGGTTGGTTTCCGTTTCAATCTCAGCCTCCTTCAGCAGCCAGCTTCCTTGTGTTTGGTCATCATCTTTTGCTCGGCTTCCTTTTCGTGCTCGCTTTACTTTCCGAAAGGGGAGAGATGGTGGAATGGCTTCGACCCGTCAAGTGGGGGCAGCAAGATTTGTGCAGTCGCTGTGGCCAGTTATCATTTGCCTGCTACTATTTCATCCTTTTCGCTTCCTTCCCTTTACTCTCAGCGTCATGACTGCCCGTGCTTATGTGTTCTTTTCGAAAGCAAGCAAGCAAGTGGCCTTGTTCTTTTTTAAACAAAGAAAACAACACAGCCCTCCTCCCCGATGTTGCTCCGCGTTTTCATCATTAACACAGTGTACGATTTGCAGAAAATATGAATAAAGTCAAATAACGCCAGGTTTTCAGCTAGCTTTGATTGCTCCCACCCTTGTCCCTAAAAAGAAATCTCGTTATTCGGATCGTCCTTCGGGATGCAGCCTGAGGGGAAAAAAGAATTAACAAGGCAAAACAGCGAAACCGCGACGAGAGATGATGACCAGACATGTCTAGCGATGATTTGCTTAGTTTTTATGTTGCTCTATCGTCGCTGTTCTCTTTCTTTTCTTCATCTTCCTCTCCCCTCTCTCTCTCCTTCTGCTACTCATTTTGATGGTTGCCAAAAAAATGTCAATAGTCGGTTGCTTTCCGACCTGTCTCTAACTCATGATATTTGCAAGTCAACACAAACAAACACACTCTTTCAGATGCTCACTGGCCTTGTTACTTGTTTCCTCCTCCTCCTCCCTTCTATTCTAGTCTCTTCTTTCTTCCTTCTTCTTGTTGTCATGTCTCTCTTTTCCTTCATCACCACTCTGTTAACGCACATCGTGATTGCATAATAGTTGTTATCTTTCGACTGTGAAGTAAGCGAAAAGAGAGAAAACGCGATATAATAAAGTGTACTTGATCACTGAAGAGCACCGAGGGTTGTATTGTGTGTTGAAGGTTGTGCATGTGTAGCGGCTGAGACAGAAAACTTAAAATATCCAAACGCTTTCAGCCTATGCCAAGATGCTGAATAGGAAAACGGTGATCTACGGAGTGAATTCCACGTTCTCATCGCATAGCGTTAGTTCACCAGAGAAAGCCATGCCTGCACCGCCCAAGTTCGTTTCGCTTCAGTCCCTCATCAAAGGTTTTCAGCGTCAAACTCTCAACAAGCTTGAACGAGAATATTGAACAGATTCGGTGCTTGGAAAGAGCGGACTCGAGTGACAGCGGCGGCGCGACTTTCTATCACGGATCAATGAATCAAATTGGTTTGTTGTCCCTCTGAGAATGTTTACAATGTGTGACAGATCGAGGCTCATCAATAGTGCAGTACACGGATACTCTAGAGATCGACATTGAGAGGATAGAAACAGACTTCTATGCCGAGAAGGAGTCATCGCCGTTGAAAAAGAAGGTTTGCCTTGTGTAAACTCGTCCCAATGGCGCTGTCGGAATTGCAGAAATCGCCATCAAAATTGATCCACATCGTGAAGGATTTGACAATGCACGAGCGGACAGCTGCTCGCGATCTCGAATTGATGACCAAGGTGAGGGACCGAGAGGGACGTTTTGTTTTGACCGCCGCGGTTTCAGTTCCTTGGCACAAATTTGAGAACATTTTTGGAGGACACAAGGTTATTGAAGGACCTTCTGAATGCTCTCAAGAACATTGAGGCCTTACAGAAAACTTTTGTGGCAGACCTCGAGATCAGGCTGCAGAAATGGTTTGGCTAACACTTTAGGAGAGAACGCTTCAGGGATGAAATCGAAGACGTCTCCGACATTCCTGAGTTGATTCTTTGCACGGCGCATAATACAATACCGCCTTACAAACAACTCTTTGAACAGTTTCCCATGTACATTGCTGCGCTAGATGAACTTGAGAAGTCGAAGGAGCCATTTCGCGCCGAAATTAGGCATGCATTTTTGTTTTAATGACCACCCTGTTTCAGTCGATTCGAAGCTAGTGATGAGTGTTATCTACCAGTGAACTGGATTCTTCTTCGAATACTCAATCGAATCATCGGCTGGCAGCCTGTAAGTCACGACTTCCTCATCGAGGTTCCTAGATTCTCGCTCGACTAGTGGAGTTTTACTTAGAAGAAGGTGATTCTCGTACTGAGAGCGAACTCAGCGGGTCGCGAGTTGCCTTGGACAAGGTTCGTTCATCGCATTCTCTGCTGTGACTCCCTTCTCCCTGTACAGATCAGCGTCTTTTCCGCGGAGACTCGAACACAAAGGGAGGCGTTGGCGTCATACGCGACGCTCTTGCATCGAGAGAAGGACCTCAATATTCCCTGCGCCCTCACGCATCCCAATCGAGTATGACTGGCAGAGCAACAGCATTCGCTTTCAGAAATTGATTCGTGAAGGATGGATCGAAAGATGGTCGAGGAAGGGTCTCTCACCCAGAGTCGCTCTGCTTTTCAACGATGTTCTTCTTTTCGCTCATCGTGCCCCCAGCACGCCAGGAGGCTTTGCACCGCATGCACAAATGCCCCTTAAAGGGATGCTGGTATGAAGACGCTTTAACGAGCAAATAACCACAATGCAGTTCGAGGAAGGCGATGCTTACGGCGTTTGTGACCCAAGCGCGTTTTGTCTTACTGTTTATGCGGGTGAGAGATCCGTCGTCATCGCCGCTCCAGACGCTGCGGCTCGGCAACTTTGGTTGGACGATCTTCGTGAAGCTGTGAAGGCTGCGGCACGGAATCGGACCGTATTGCCGCCTCTTCGATTCGAAGCAATGACAAGTGAAGCTGAAACACCGGCAACCGAGAATTCAAGTCGGTCACATCCAACAGACTTCAAAACCGCTTTCAGAATCAAAAACGTCGGAACTCGAGAATAACAAGAGCAATCTGAGCACACTTCACGTTTGCTGGCATCGACAGTCGACCATCGGTGCTGCTGATCTTCTCAAGGTTTTTCATTCTTTTGATCCATGCTCGTGATTCCAGGCGGTCACAAACCAAAAGTCGGGCTATCTTCTGCGGAAACTCCGAAATTCAACCGGTTGGCAGAAACTCTGGGTGGTGCTGACGAACTTCACAATGTTCTTCTACAAGTCTCATGAAGTTTGTTCGGCAGTGAAAAACAGACAATTGGAAATATCTAGGATCCCGCTCCACTGGCGAATCTTCCATTGCTCGAGTATGTGGCTGGCGTTCCGAGCATTGAGGACCGGATATCGCATCCGCATGTCTTCAAGCTTTCGTATGGAACGCATTTCTACTTCTTCAGAGCAGATTCCCACTATGCCTTCTTGAGGTGAGCCTTGAATGTTTGAAATGAAAGTCTTCTTTAGATGGGTGGAGTGCATTCGAATGGCGACGCTCTCTCGAACTCCCGTCGATTCACTCACTGCACTAGCACTAAGAATTTAGGCTCAAATAATATTTCACAAAAATATTTATTTCCACAATCATGGGTAGCAATGTGCATTAGATTTGTTTGGTTATACTCATTGTCATTTTATTGGTTGTTTGTGGCTGGGACACGGTCTTTCAATTTATTTTCTTTATTTGAATTTGCACTTTCGATTCAGCTTTAACTCTCGTTTATTCCCCGTGAAGCTCAAAGGACACTTCCAGTATTAGAAATCGATTCAAATCCAGTTTGTTGTTTTTCTGAAGATAATTTAATTCCATTAAAGGTTCTATATAAATGAGTTCTACAATACAAAAGCAACTGACACGTTCTGCTGAAATTGCTGAGGAAAAAAAGAAAAAGAAAAACGTAAAAGCAACTCATTCCAAATCGCTTTTCTTGATTGTAACACGTCCGAAGTCGCCAGCGTAGACGTCGTTGCGGGCGCGCATAAAGGTTGCGATTGAGCGAACAGTGAAGTAGTTGAGCTGTTCCTCTGGTGCACCGCCCTCCTCCTCCTCCTCCTCTTCTTCTTCGGCCTCGGAACCAGCAGCTGAAGAGCTCTCACCCGTCTAAATTTTGTGTTTTTCATGAAGAAAGCAACCCGCACCTCGATGTCGGCATGTTTCTTGAACCACATGAGCTCAAGATTGTTCTCCAAGACTGTAAGAGTTCCGAAGACTCCGTTTTCAATGGTGATGTAGGTGACACGGTTGATGACCTTCATCACTGGCAGTCCGAAGAAGATGATCATGGCCAGGAATGGCGAGTACTAAAAGTACCCATCATTTTGTGCAATTCAAAGGCCTACCGGCGCATTGTTAGGCATGACATCACCAAGGCCGATCGTTGCTAATGAAATGAAAGAGAAGTAGAAGGAGTCGAAGAAGGCGATTCCCGTGCCGGCTGGGCCCCAAAGTGCATCATAGTTGTAGACGACGATGGTCGTAAAGACCAAGTAGGAGAACAGAAGGGAAAGACAGAACTTGAGGGGCAACTCAATGAGTTCGTCCTCGTTCGTCGGCAACCCTCTGAGGGCACGAATGCGAAACACGGCCCGTCCATAAGCCTATGCACTTTCTGTCAAAGAGGAGAGAGTGGGCACTGACTCACCTTTGTGATGTGAACGAGTGTCCACTGACCAAGATCACGAAGAACAACCAGAGTCAGTGGAATGGTGATGAGTGAGAAGAACATCGTCGCGATCTGCCCGGCCACCGTCTTGCAGTATATGTTTCCTGATATATTTGGAACTGCGCGCCTATTGAAGAGTACCATATCCGATGGTACTGTAAAGGTTGTTGGAGAAGAAGAACGCGCTGCCGAATGTCCATTGAAAGTTCCTTTGCGGGTCCTGCATCTTGTAGTAGGTACTCCCATCATAGATTCCTTCCAAATTGAGCATTGCAATGTACGTATTCTACAGGTTTTAAATGTTTTGTATGTTTCGCTAAACCTTCATAATTGATTGCATTTCGAGTAATTTTGGTGCGGTGCCGTTCTTTGTTCGCAAAACTAGCTCCAACGCAACGTCACTTACTGCATCGTTGAGAGCTTCAAAGTTTTTGTGAACCGTCTAGGAACCGGTAGACTTTTACTAGTCAAGACTTACGGTGACTTCGTTCTGCGCCTCAAGATTGTAAAAGATGCCGGCCCCAATGAATGAGTAGATTGTAACGAGTAAAAGCATGACGATGTGACGAAATCCGATCTTCTTGTGGTTGCTTGCCAACCAATAGAAAGACTGCCGAAACCCTAAGAGGAATTGACGAATTGTTCCCGGCACTCACGCCGCTTCTTCTTCGGTTCTTCTTGTTGCTTGACGAAGCGCTGAGCTTTGCGTTCTCGTTCACGGATCTGCCGCATCGCGCGTCGTCTACCTTGTCGAATCTTCTCCAGAGAAATGTGCTTCAAATCATGGATTAAAAGGTTTTTCCTAGACAAAGAGCTCACTGGTGAATCCTCATCTCCGGGCTGAACGAGTTCAGGAAGCCACGACGTTCTCCGTTCGCCTTGAGCACTGGAACGACGATCATCCTTTGGGGCGTTTTCTGAGGTCGACGCATCTCCAACTACAGCGGAGGCCTCGGCCGCGGAAGTTGGCGGTGTTGGCACTGGCGTGCTTAGAGGTGTGTTTGTGGTTGTCGGCACGTTCTTCTGCAATTCGACCGGCGTCTCGACGATCTCGAATTTCGAGGATTTCTTTTCTGGCTTGTCTGACGAAGGTTCCGGAGTTCCTGGTGGAGGCTTCGGGGTTCCTGGTGTATCCGGGCTCTCTGACGCTGGCGTTGTTGACGTTGCTTCCTCATGCTTCACGTCGCCGTTGGGTACCTTCTTCGTCTCTTTGACGGCTGCCGGTGATGGAGTTGTAGCTTGCGTCATCTCGTGCTCGTCGCCGGTGGTTGAATCCGGCGGCTGGACCCGAATCTCGGGGACCCTCAGTGGCTTGGCTGGTGGTGCCTGAGGGGACGACGAAGGGCTATTGGGGTTATTGCGATTGTGACGATAGCGACGAAAAGAGAAGCGACCGCGCTGAACGGTCCGATCAGCGGACGACGCGTCTGTCTGCAAGGAAGGCGAAACCGCCGTTACGTAATGCGACCGAACACGGCGACAAATACCTGTTCCGTTTCCATTTCGACCCGTAAAGGAATGCCGGAATAAAAACGCCGCTAAATATATGCGTCGGTAGTCGAATTGGTGAACGAAGGCCGTCGTCAATGATGCCTTGCGACGACGGCGACCCGAGTCGGTGCTCGGCCAGCCAGAGACGCGAATGGCGGCTGACAGTGTGGAGGTGTCAAGCCTCCACATTCAATGGCCTCTTCCCCTTGCCTTCTTTCAACAATCGCATCGTTCTGGGATTAACTTCGCCAGCACCTCGCCGACGACGCCGACGACGCACAACACGCGAAGGAAACAAGTTCGAAGGCACTGAGAAGGAACAGACACTTTTGGTCATTGTGCGTGCGCCCACATGCACACACGAAATATTGTGATCTCGCAACCTTTATGTTCTGTTGGAAAGAAACTTTTGAGATCAAGAATCGTGGAGGGTATTCTAGGGACGCGAGTCCTCCGCCTCGTCGTGCAGAGGTTGCCTTTGAAACTGAGAATTTCTTCCCAGGGCAGTGAAGTCCTGCAGCGACGTGAAAGCATTGCGTCCTAGTCTGAAAGAGTTCATATTGAGTGCTAGACAGAGATCAACCTTGAGATGGAGGACTCTTCGGCATAATGTTGAGAGACATCAACAGTTGAGGTTGTTCGATGCAGTTTGTCGAATGTATTTGTCAGCGCCTCCACTCCAGTGGACAACTTTCTCAAAAAAGCAAGCTTCTTTTGCCGAATACGATGGTAGAACTTGGCTTGCTTGACCTTTCGGGCAACGGAATTCGCGTCAAGAAGCATCTAGACAAGATTTGAGCTCAAGTCGTAGTGAATCATGTGAGACTCTCACGGACACAAGATCCATTGCTCACCATCTTTCCAAGTTCGTGCTCGATAACCGCAGCAACGGACTTGTTCCCATGCCTCTTCGCTAGTCTCAAGGCATCCTCGCCGGCGTCGTCTAGGGCGAAGAGGTCAACGCCGCGTGTGAGAAGCAGTTTCGTCGCTCTCGGTCTGCCCCAGAGGGCGCAGTGATGCAGCAGCGTTCGCCCCGTTGAATCCGTGCGATTCACGTCGAATCTGAAAGTCGTCGAGACCTTCGCCTCCCTCTCCTCTCACTCTCTGTGCTTTGCTTTGACTCGAAATTCGATTTTGTTCAATTCTTTTTAGCCCATGTTTCGTCATCGCTTTAGAGGGAGAGGCGGGTGTGTAGAAGGCAAGCGTAAACGTCTTCACACTTCCTCGTGTGCCTTCTTCTCCCATTCGCATCCTCACTCACCAGGAATGGCACAGATTTCCGGCTCTCGCTCCTTCTCTCCTCGTGCCTCCCCAGAGGACTTGGCCGTAGAAGCTCAGCTAATGCGCTTCTGGGAAAGGTGCCACTAGACCACCACGGTCCAAGAGGGCTAACCGAGGGATTCCTTAACTCAAGTGTTCTTTGAATATTGATAGAAGCCGAGTGGAAAAGGGGGCGGTGAGTGGGGCGCGCGCGACGAAGACGGCGACAGCGGCCGCGGCGCCGGAGAAGACGAAGGGGCGGAGGACGGCGGGCGCGTGCGACAACTAACGAGTCTGCTTGTGCAGCCCCCAGCGGCGTCGGCGCGTGCGCGATGCGCCATGAGGAGCCGCCAGGACGGCCGCCTACGGCGATCCCTTGGACGGCTACCGTTCGACGATCGCTGCTCTTCTTTCATCTACTTCTACTCCTCCCACCGCATGCTTCGGCTAGACGGCGATGTGCCAACGATACGGAGATCATTGACCATTTACTCTTCACGACAGAGCACAACTATCTGAAGCAGCGCTTGCCGGCTAATCCTGTGGTGGCCCGAATCGAATTGTGGATCCAAGAGGTCACTTCGGTCTCTGAGAACACTCAGGATTTCGAGATCGGTGAGTTCTCGCGCCGCGGTTTCCCCCCATTCGCCTCTTCGACTGCTTTCATTTCTGCTTTCTTGTGTGTCGCTCCCACCAGTACATTTTGAAGGAAAGGGGGGGGGGGGGGAAGGTTTCGCAGTCCCGTGAGGCCTTCGCCGCCCGCCACTTCCTTTCTGCCACCACCGCCGCCTTCTCCTCCGGCGTCGCCGAGGACGATGGCGGAATTTTTCGAAGCACTCAAGCCGTAAAAGTTGACGATTGCGCTCTAGACCTCTGGTCTTTTGGGCTACCCGAAAAGAGTGACAGGAAGTAGAGCAAGGGAGCAAGAAGACAATTTTCAGATATGTATGTGAATGAGTTCTGGGAAGACCCGGCACTCTCCTACGAGCATCTCAACCCGTGCCAGGGCAACATTTCCTTCGACTTGTCTTTCATGGAGAAAATATGGACACCGAATACCTGCTTTGTGAACTCGAAGAGGGCCGTCCTCCATAAGTCTCCATTTCAAAATGTCTTTCTCATGGTTTTCCCAAACGGTCAGTGATTTTCGAGTATCTTTGCATGTTGTAAGATGCTTGTTCGCCGGGACGTGGGCGAGATTCGGGTTTTTGAAAATAACAGAAGCATGAATCGACACAGAGAGAGGGCCATGGTGAGAGTCTTGGCGGAGGCTGACAAGGTTGAGTGGCGGCGCGCGCGTTCTTCAGATTCCGCATCTCAAAGTGTGTGCTGGAAGCGCGTCCGCCTTTGAATGCCCTCCATTTACAAGCGAAATAACACAATTTGAACGAATCGATCCAGAACCCCCCGCGCCCTGCTTCTTCGTTTTCTCTGACTGAGATTCACACACATGCGCTAAGCGCTCCAAGAAAACGCGCGAGACGAGTGGGTGTGGGGTGGGCAACACTGGTGTTGGGTGTGCCAGTCGATGCTCGCGGGTTTAGAGACATGAGGAAAAACACATTTGATTGAATCTATTTCTTTCTCATTTCCAGGGTCTATATGGTCTAATTGGCGTATAAAGACAACCGGGCCTTGCTCATTGGAGTTAAGTAAATTCCCTCTAGACTACATCGAATGTGGTGTGGTCTTCGAGAGCTACAACTACAATAACAACGAGGTCTATTTCGTTGGCTCCTCTGATCATTTAAGCACAGGTCCATATGGTCTGGACAGAGGACAGAGTGATCATGTTCAAGAACATCACTTTGCCCGATTTCAATATGGACCGATACGAGACGTTCGTCCGACATCAGGTTGGAATTTACTTAGACTCTCCTCTATGCAACTCTTTCCTCACTCTCCACGTTCTAGGAATACGCCGCTGGCACATGGGACGAGCTGGAAGTGCACTTTTTGTTCAGGCGACGCTACGGGTGGTATTTACTTCAGGGTTTGCAAACGCCTCTCTCATATTTGCTAATGAGCTCATTCTAGGCTATATCCCAACGTATATGACGATTTTTATCTCGTGGATCTCGTTCTACCTTGGCCCACGAGCCATTCCGGCTCGGACCATGCTGGGAGTGAACGCGCTACTCGCCATGTCTTTCCAATTTGGCAATATTGGCCGGAACCTACCGCGGGTCTCCTACATAAAAGCCATCGACGTCTGGACCTTAGGGTGCGTTTCTTTGTCGTCCATTGGGAGTGCTTAGGGGAATTTCCTTTGTATTCGCGTCACTAGTTGAGTTGGCCATCGTCGGCCATAAGGCGCAGGACGAGGGACGCTCCAACCTCTCGGCGGCCTCAACTCGAAAGTGGAATCTCTCCAAGGCCTCCGTCTGTAGTGACAAGCCACGATTACAACCCTCCAAGAAGATGGCCGCGGTTTTAAATAGCGAACGAATAGATTTCTACGCCCGGATGTTATTTCCTTGTAAGTTTTATGTTTGCGATTAGTTTTGCTGTTTCAGTAGCATATTCCTTATTCAATGGAATTTACTGGGGAATATACATGAAATCAGCGTTACGTGATGCTCCACTATGACTAGAACATCGACACTCTTCTCCCATCGTCTCCTCTCATCCCTTGCGAGTACAAAGAAGCGCCTTCGACTGCCTACACTACATACTTCTTTCACCTCTTCTGATAGACGAATTGATCTCTCTCGAAAATGCATCAAAATGCCTTGGTTTGTTGTGTGTGTCCCCGGCCAGGAGGCACGCCATGTTATTTGCATAAAGGGTTTCTTTCATCAATCGAAAGGTCCACCGTGGGGGCCATGGAGAGGGAGAGAAGAACCAGGCGTGGACAAACACCGCGCGCGCGCTCGTCAGGACGAATTGCTTCGGGGAGGCTCGTGGTCGAGGAAGCGGAGTGAGAGTGCTCCTAGGGGGACGACGACAAGGGGCTTCACTGCCCCCGCGGAGGTCTCAATCAGAGGGAAATTGAGGAGAAGAGAAGGAAGAAAGCCAACGAACCCCGAAGAAACGACGATTCGTGCGAGTCGGGCTTCGTCGTCGGCGACCAGCGCTGCCAGCACCTCTCGAAACCGCCGGCCCATTCAGCACGGGGGTCAGCGTGATTACTAAATTGACCCCTCGCCCTGTCCTTGCTGGTCCGAGTCCAATGGCCCTAGCAACAGGAGAGATCCCCCGATGGGTGCATCTCCATGGAGAAGGCTGGCGAGGTGGCAGAAGGCGACAACAACCCACTTCCTTGCTTTCGAGGTGCAGCAGTCTAATAATGTCTCCTCTTTCTAAGACACCGGAAACCGTGTAAACAATCACATGTTATTTGCTGTTGTTCGTCTTGCTTTCCCATTTTTGCACAGAGACACCGGAGATGAGAAAATGGCGTGAAAGAACGCACTTGGAGGAGGCGTGAAGGAGCAGCACATAGATTGAAGATGGGCGAAAGAGCAAATCACGAGGATATTTGGAATGACGAAAGAGCTGTGGACGGACACGCAAGAGAGACGGAATCCAGCCTCATAACAAGAATCTACCCAATATGAGAGATCAAAAAGCAAAAAACACGCGAATAACGAAGCAAATGCTAGGAATTCTCTCTCTACACGTAGAGTTACGGTAGCTAATTGACGGTTTGGCTAGGCGTCAGGCGAGATTGGTGGAAGGTGCAACGAGGTGGGCGAGCCGGGAGCTCGATCGCCTGAAAAGTGCCGATGAGCCGTGAAGGTCGGAGAAGCTGAACTCACTCTGAGTCTCGCGCGGAATGCTCCGAGTGCTGTGGATGATAGGCAACTGGACGCTCTCGCGCTTCTTCCGTCGCAGGTCTGACGCCACATACGTCTTGTTCAAGTCATCCGCTCTGTTCAAATCTCGTTTTCCGTCTTTCAAGGTCTTACGAATTGGACGCATTGTTGTTGTTGCTATTGTTGTTGTTTAATTTGTTGAGTAATTGCGTGTTCCACGACGCGACCTGTTGAACGTTTCGCAGCGGGATGAGATGGTAGTGGAATTGGTTCTTCAGCACTCGGTACTCCTGCTCCACTTGGTCTCGATCGTCGTCTGCAATCGGAAGTGGTCGTCGGCGGCGGCATCTCAGAGTTTGTCTGTGAAAGGTGAGAAGCGACAGACTGCGAGACAGCCCAGGCCAGGCCACAGGCCAGCCAGCCAGCCAGGAAGGAAGGAGATGGGGATGGCCTGACCGGTTTGGCTTTCACTGTCGTCTTCCGCCGCGCCTTCTAGTCTCCTCTCCCATCCCCCCGCTCTCCCCTTGCACTCACCTGCCACCTTGCCCTCGATCAACTTCTCCGTCAGCATTTCGTAGCGTTGCAGCTTTGCCATCGAGCTATCCGTTTTCTTCATAATCACGTCCTGAATCGCTAAGTCGTTCTCCGCGGAAATCTCTGCAAGCGAAATTTCGTCCCACCTCCTCCTCCTTCTCATCTTCCACTTGCAAGTCGCTCAAGTTTCATTCCCCTCCTCGGAGAAGTAGGAAAAAGTGACGAAAACTTACTTTCCGCTTGCGTGTTTGCCATTCGGACAATAAGATCGATGAGTTCTCTTTGATCGTTGGTGGTGGCGAGACCGCGTAGACGCGCCTCCACAGCCACTTGCATCTCATTGCCCTTCCGCAGCGCCTTCTCCACTTTCCTCCTCGTCTCCACCAATTGGCTCAGTTTGAGGTCCTGAAGACATCCAGACTCCTCACACTTCTTCCCACGACCTTGAGCAAAGAATGCTCAGTGTAGTCTCGATTGAGCATATTTTTCCCCCTTCATGACAAAGTTTCGAGCACTTCCTCGTACATTTTTGAGACTCTTAAGAGACTCGCACTTTGTTCGCCGCAGAAAGAGAAAGGAGGAAAACTGAGGCGCCACGCACCTGTTCCTCGACGTCCTTCTTCAGGCGCTCGATACTTTCGACCGTCTTGTCCTCTCCTCCTCCTCCTCCGGCTCCTCCTCCCGCACCTCCAGCCTCCGTCGAGTTTTGTTTGCTCCAAGCGCTGAGAATCGCCATTTTCGACGTCCGACTCATGTCGGCCTCGTACGCCTCACGGTTCGCCTTCATGAGTCGTTCTCTGGAAACATCGGCGCAAGCCGTCGTGTACAAACGCCCTTTTCTCTCTTCGTACCGCAACTTGTTCTGCTTGTCTGTGAGCGTGATGTACTGCTCCTTGAGCGTGTTGAAAAGCGAGACGAAGGTCCGCGAGTCGTTCGGGTTCGTCTTTCGGGCGAGGGCCGTGCCATTTAGTGGCGCGGGATTCGGGCTGGAGTTCCATTTCAAGCCGGCCGTCCCCGCCGCCATCCTCGGGCCTCCATTACGCGCCGTCTCGGGATGCGGGCGATCCACTACAAGGTGAAATGTGAGAGGTCTGAGGGCGCCACGTAATGACACGAACGCGCTGTGGTCGATGCAGCATGCGGCATACCAGCGGCGCCGAGACCGCCTCCACGCTTCTCCAGGTCGCTTCGCAGCTCCTTCATTGCTTCGGAGTAGGGTTGGTCTGCTGATGCCGGGCGGTTTCGCACCGGCTGACATTTTTCTTCGCTCTCTCACTTTATGACCCTTACTCACCTTTACAGTAATGTTCTTTGCCCTATTCGCGTAGACCAAGGTGTTATAGGTCTCCTCATAGTGACCGGAAGCCGGTGTCACATGCGCGATCATGCACGTCCGCGCATTCCCACCAAGCGAGTCCTTGAGCAATCGCGTGAGTTTGCTGTCACGATAGTTCACATATCGCGCCTTGTTCGCTGCAAAATTTGTTTTCTTTCGTCGTTTCGAAATGCCACGCACCAGAGCTCAACGAGTTAATCACGTTGCCGAGAGCGAGCAATGACCGGTTGATTGCGGCGCCCTCCTTCAAGCGCTGGCCGCGATTCTGAGCAAATGATCTTTCCATCTCTAGCCTTGGCTCACTTTTGTTTGTGATGCCCGCTCGGAACCCGCAAGGTCAATGAGGAAAAGCTTGCCATGCTGACGGCCATGTCTCTGGAGTGAAACCTAAGACGTGAAAGGGAGCGGTTAGAGAGCTAAGACATCAGAGATCCACCTGCAAGAGCGCATGACTGCGTGACGAGGTCTTATTGGCGGCCGTCGCCTCTTGTGTCCGCCGCATATTGCCTTCCTGGAGAATCTGCATGATCTGAAAACGATAAAATTTACGCGTTTATGGGAAAGAGATAGAGACCCTGCCCCAAGCGTCACAGATACCAATAACCCGGCGACCCTTACCCGATTGATGTTTGGCGCGCGCACCGAGGAGAGGCCCGGCACGCAAATATTGCCCTTATCATCTTCGAGCAATTCGAGCATGCCGCTGGTCGGGTTGAGCAGATCGCGAATCACCTCGTTGTACACTTCCTGGACTCGACTTTCTGGCCTGCCGACGCAAAGACAGACCAGGTAGGAGAGGTTGACTTGAAACTCGTTGAGGTCGATTTTCTCATAAAGACTTTTGGTGAGCAGCGTCATGAGGCCCGGTTTTTCCTTCGTTCCAATCATCGTGTAGGTCTTGCCGGAACCTGAGAAAAGTCAACATTCACGTGACGGGTGCGAAGATCGAAAGAACTTAACGAGAATCCGTTCCGGGTCGAACTCGGGTCCAAAGCCTTTTTTATGTCTTTTCCTTGTCTTTCGTTCGACCACACCCAAGAGTGTTTCCCTAACCGCACGCACTCTCATCGCTCACCGGTGGCTCCATAGGCGAAGATTGTAGCATTGAAGCCCTCGACGACGCTGTCAACGAGCGGTCCCGTGGTCGCCGCATGAACATCCTCCTGCAAACGAGAGAGAGATAACATTCTCTGTTCTTTGTTTGTTGACGATCTGTCAAGTGGCTTCCTCATGCTCCTCTCCTCTTTCACAAAGCTCGCATATGCGAGAGGAAGTAGAGCTTACGTGACTAGACGAAGGGCCGAACGAAGCGTCGAACACGAACTGGCGTTCATGTTGGCGGTTTTGCCGCAGAATATTGTTCTCGTACTTCTCCGGGTCAACCAGTAAGATTCTCTGCAAGAGTAAAAGTCAGTTGTTGCACGTTGTTTGCTCTCTTCCTTTCCCTCTTCCTTTCCCTCTCTCTCTCTCCCTCTCCAGTGTTCATTAGTTCTTGTGTTGCAAGAAGAAGAAGAGGAGCAAGAGGGCATTCGTCGAGATATGTGGGCAGCAGCAGGGTGGATGACGCGAACCGGCGAGGAGTCTCCCCGTCTCTTACACAATCCGAGGGCGACTCGCTTACAGCCAGCCGCGCGCGCCTTCTCCCCCCTCCTCAGTTCGTCGGGCTGCAGTTCGCCTTCCCGACGCAACAGCTGAGCTCTCTCTCTTTCTCGCCTTCCACCCTGCCGCCGCCGGGGCTGTGGACCGTCTTGTGTCTGTGCTTAGTGCCCCGCCTCACCTGTCTATCGAGCGGGAAGACACACTGGAAGTGTCGGCGCGTCTTCTCTTCTTCATTCAGCGGTCGAACCCTCACAACTACCTGCAAACTCTTGTCCTTGCATTTGCTTCTCCGTCTTTCTGATCTATTTGCTTTGTTTCGCAAATCACAGTCGTCATAGACTTTTTTTGCAACCTAGCTGGCTGCTAATCCCTCGCTGCACATCAAGAGACTTGAGACGTGTGCGTGCTTTTTATGATCCTCTTTTTTTCTTGCGATGGGACAGCGCATCAAGAAGGGGGATGCATCCGCGCGGAGGCGCGGGAGAAAACGAAGTTTTCGGCACGAGCTGTCAGATTGGCGCCTCGGCTCATTGGAGCCGCGGTCCCCCCTCTCGTCTTCGTCGCCTTCTTCCCTCCATCTTCTCCACTCTAGCATTTCCTTCTCTCTGTCTATTTCATATTCTCTTCCTCACATGTTTTTGAGATGCGTTGTGTACTGGGATTAAGCAAGTACATCGATTCCTTAGGGGACGAATGAAAGAGAGAAGAAGGAAACGGGGGTATGGACCAATTTGGTATTCAGACACACACACGGGACCCATACTACTCAGCATGAGCCAACGGGTACGAGCCGGCCGAGGGGGCTTTGTTCTCCTTCTTCCCTTCCTTTCGCTCGAACTCGCCATGTTTCGCGTTCTCAGCGCGCTTGGAACATTTTGAGTCGCGCCCCGGCGTTTGTTTGACGCTTTTCATGCATCCCCTCGTCTGGGGCGTTGGGGTGTAAGGCGAAATTGTCGTCGCTCCGACAAGAGGGGTTTTGTCCTTCTCTTGCCGTTTCTTTCCTTCCCCCCTTCAATCCGCCTTACTAGGCTCGACTCCTCGACTAAGTACGAAACGATAACGGCGTGCTTAGCCTCCTTTTTTCTCCACTTTGCGCCCTCTCATGCACACTCGCAATCCTGTTGACTTCCGGTCTTCGCGACAGAAACTATCAGAAAGGGGCACATTTAGCTTATGTTAGAGAACATAGAGGCTCTCCCGCCTTCGGGCAAGAGGCTAAATGCCACTCGTTATGAAATCTCTCTCTCTCGCCCAGCACTTGTTGCAGGTTGACGTGAGTGACGGCAACTCGACCCAAACAGAAAATTCATCCATAACAAAAATACGGCTTCGCACTCGTGGCTTCCTGCAGAGAGTCCACAAAGATCTCGATCAACCTCGCTCTTTGCTCGCTCGGGCCACCACCTACACATTTACTTTTGCACCCCCGAGAGAGTAAACAATGCCAGATCCCCCTGCAAAAGTGCACAGAATATGCAGACGCATGCCAAATTACTGCCATAAGATTCCATTGTTGGTCCTGCACATTACAGTATACCTCCAGGAATCCTTGCCAAAACGACCCTATAAAGAGTAGAGCGACTCACGTTGAGCTGGGAGCTGGTCATGAGTCGTCGTCAGGAAGCGACGCTGGCTCGTCGCGCCAAGGCCATCTGCAGGGCGTCGTCGCCGTCGACTAGACGAACTTGGACACTGGCTAAATTTGTGTGGCCGCCTTGCCGTTTTGCCGTCCACCCAAACGGCAGTCCCCCTCACATCCTGTTGCCAAGTAACCGCGGCGCTGTCGCCTCCTCCTCCTCTTCGGGCGCCACTCACTCGCCAGTTTCTCACTTATTCGAATCGCCCGCCATACCGTAGTGCAAACTCCGGCGCCTCGCCTGCAGAGCGAGAGAGCGCCGGGCGGAGATGGCGCGCCGCGTTTCGCGAGCGTCTTCTCGGGGAGCTTCTCGCGCTCGCCGTCGCCGCTCCTCCCTCTCCTTCTCCCACGCAGACATGAGGCCGCGGGGGGCGCCGCTCATGACGTCAACGCGTCGCCCGTCCACACAAGAAGCGATTCGCGTGCTTAGTGCATCGATCAGAGGGGAGGCATATTAGATGGCCCCCCTCACAGCTATCAGTGACAGCAGGTGCGCGTCGTTCTTTCTTGCTCTGATGCCCGGATTTCCGTTCAACCCCCTCTCGCCTTTCTCGGGCAGACATCTCTCTGCGCGTCGCCTCAATTGCATTGCAACAGGCTGCGAGCGAGGCAAAGAGGAGAGAGGCCGCCGTCACTCTCGGAGCGTCGCATGCAAATGCTGTTGTCCGGTCGAGAGGCCGCCGTCGTCGTCGGCTTAGCACGCCGCGGGTGTGTCCCCGCGGCGGCACCCTCGTTTTTGGCTCTTCCACACTCGTACAAACCGCGTTGGTCTGCTCTTTGAAGAACGTGGTTGGTTAGGAAATGATGCGAGAGGATGGGGCGACCGTAGGCGAGTGAATCTTCACACGGTCTCCATGGCGACATGCACGCAAAACCTCGGGAAGCAGGCGATTTCCGATGGGGCATCCCCACTCTCCTTCTCCCTCCTCTCACTTCACGGACGTCCGTCGCACATACACGTCGTCGTTGGGGTGGAGGAATCGATCGAAAATTGGCTCCTCGACGGCGGCGCCGTCCACGCCCGCCGCCGCCTCCGCCGCCGCCGCTGCCGCATGTCGGCTGTCCGGCTTGGCGTTAGTCGAGCGACAGTGAGTGTGTGTGCGAGGAGGAGGAGGAGGTGGAGGCAAGGCCCGGGCGGCCCGTTGTGCTTGCTTGCGCGAGGCTGGCGCGTCGCCTCTCGGCCACCCGGCCTCCCCCCGCGTCGAGTCTCACCGCGCTTCCCCCTAATGAGCGATTGTGTGCGGAAGGAAGAAGAGGGGAAGGAAGCGGCTCTCGCCTCTCCGCCGTGCGCGTCGTCGTCGCCCGCAAAAAGGGCCTCTTTCGCCTTCGTCCGTCAACGGCCATTTCCCCCCGAGCACGGGCAGTTGGTTGGCTGTGCTAGCCGTCGTTGTCGTCGCGTCAACTAGCTAGTGCTTGGCCGATTTTTTGATTTTCTCCAAAAGTGCTCCTCGTTGTCGTGTCCTGGCTGCGCGCTTGTTTCTTGTTCGCTCCCGAGCGTGCGTTGACGTCGTCGAGGCGGCTGAGGGAGGCCCTTCCCGGGGCAGCACTCCCCACGACCGCTACGAAAAGCGTTTCGCAGAAAATTCCTCAAGAGAACGTGCAATTAGAGAGATGTCGCAGTGGTGGTGGCGAGTGCTAGTCCGAGAGAACTCGGAACTCTTCCTCTTCCCTCCCTCGTCGATGTTCCCTCCTCATCCTCACATGTGTGTTTCGCCCATTGTCGCCGCGTGATCCCCAGAGACCACAGCGAGCGCGGCGGCGGCAGCAGAGAGGGCAAAACTTGCTGACGTCGGCGTGGAGCGCGCCCGCCAAATTGTCACTTGACGCAGTCGTCGCGCGGAGTGCCGCCGGCGTGGAGAGCTGTGTCGGCCAGCGTGTACGGGATCTTCACTCACCCCAACAACCAATTTGGCCTTTCTCGTAGCGTGGACTGCGTGAACTTTCATGACATGTTTTGCAGGGCCCCCATTATTTTTCTTTCTGCCTTCACGTGCCCCCCGTCTACGTTTACCCTCTTTCACACTCACACGTTGCAGGCGCCGCGCGATCGCTATCTGTTTTCAATCTTTCGCGCCACCGATTCGTCGGCGTGATTCTTTTGACTAGTAGCAAATTGATCTCCAACATCATTGCAGGGCGAAGGACGGGCCGATGTCCGGGAACAGTGAGGAGGCCCAACTCGCCCAGTGCCAGGCGTACGTCCAGCGCCACAACATACAACAGCTGGTGAAGGAGGCGATCGTCGCCCTCTGCATTCATAAGCCTGAGAATCCGGTGCTCTTCCTCAAGGAGCACTTCGACAAACTCAATGAGCAACGAGCACAGGTGAGAGGGGAACGAGGGTGAGAGATGGTGGGGAAGGGAGATGAGTGCATCCGCCCCCGAGAAAATCTTCAAAACCTCCCACTTCCCCCCTCGATCCTACCGGCACACCTGAGAGCCCTTCTTCTTCTTTCTTCACCACACCCGGGCCCCACCCGCACAATGCGTCACGCCGCTTCTTATCTTTCGGCATGTGGCGAGAAGTGCCGGGTTCTCCGGTCAACTCAAGGGGCGAAGGAAAACAGTTTCTCCATTGCTATCACGTAAGAAGCTAAAGCTTTTGGCGAAGCATCCGGGGGGATCTGCGTCAGATAAGCTGGTTAGACGAAGATCAAGAAGAGATTTCACCAGCCAGCTGAAAGAGAGGGAGACGTTGCCAAGCTGCAAAGTGCTTGAGAGGTCCGGTTAGTGTGTTGAGGCTAAGGAAGTGTTGGCCGGCTGAAGTCCATCACGTCTCTTGTATGGATCTTCGCTGAGATGTTTTCTCGTTGTTTCGGTCTTTGCCAGCCTCATGAGGTACTTATCACCTGTTACTCAATCCCATACGATTGGGCATGCCAATGGCATTTTCCTCGCCTCTGCCCTGTGTGGTGTTTCGCTCTCTGTGTGGGAAAGGAATGGCGACGAGAGAGCACGCATGCCTCGAGGAGAGAGAGGAGGCGCCGAGGCGGTCCACACGCTGGCAACGACGCTTCCCTCGAAAGGGGATGGAGAGCGAGAAATCGATGGCGTGTTGGGGGACGACGACGGCGCGGCGGGGGATAGTGTGTGCGTGTGTGTGCGAGTGCGGCCGAGGGGCGGGCGTCAGCCAGCGAGAGGGGTCCGAGAGCGCGAGCAGGCGGAGCCACCAAACACGGGGCGCCCTCCTCCTCCTCCTTCTTCTCCTCCTCCTCCCAACGACTCACGCGGTTCTGGCACATACACAAGCAAATTTATTTGTTGTGCGTAACCGAGGACCTTTTGATTCCCCGTGTCTAGCCCCCGTTTTCCCAACGACCAACGACTGCCTTCTGTAATCTGGGCATGCGGCAATGGGTCAGGCGCTAAGTCGTCGTAGACGCCAAGAGGGTGGCTCTCCGACCAAGGGCAAAGAGGCGCCTGTCGCTTCGCCCTCGTCGCCCGCCGCTGCTGCTGGCCAAGCAGCCGCCTCTTCACCCAACAAGGTACTCATCTCGCCTTTGAGAGGGGTTCATTCGCACAAGACAAACATGCCCGAAGTCCCGTTGATGTGATTTTTCCTTGAGTGTGTATGTACGAAGGGCAAAAGGGGTGCCTCACTCGTTGTCGCGCCTCTTGACAACCTTTCTGTCGTAGACGGCACCGCTCGCCCTTTTCTCCTCCTTTCTTCACACGTCTCCAGCACATCGCGCCTCTCCCTCCACTCCCCCAAACCAACAACATGCGCACAGACAAAGTAAATTGATTTCGGGTCTCTCTTGCTGTGAATGAATTCAATGCCGACTGAGGGGGAGAGAAAGAGCGTCGACCGGGACTGGGGGAGAGACCGGAGCTTGGTGTTACAGGCCAGGGGAACAGCTTTCGTGCATATTGATGCCGGAGATGCAAATTATGACCGGGTCTTCTGCTTGCAGGAAGTGAGCCAGCGAGTGGAGCCGACCGAAGATGACGATACGATGCCCGATGAGCCGCCGCCGATCAAGCAGTCGACGCGCCGGCGACAGGCTTTCTCCTCTGAAGTTATCACCAACGACGACCTCAATACTGAATACGAGAAGGTACGTGCTGGTGTACCTCTCTTTCTTCCTTCTCCGTTTGCTTGCTTCGCGATCGCGCGCCGAAGGAAACGCCGCGTAATGGCATGATACCCTCGGACGGCGGTGGCAGCGGCAGCGAAAGTCGCCTGCTCTCTGTCACCCGCTCGCGTCCCCTCGGGCACAACCTTTTCAGCCCGATGGCCTCCCTCTCCCTCCTTCTTCTCGCCGGCAGCCCACAGCCCTGAGTTCGCTTTTCAGCTGCCTTTCGTTTCGTTACACAAAATCGCGTTGGCCACCCGGCCTGCAGGTCGGCCGGCGATTTGCCTCTTCCAAGATTGCGGGCGTCTCAGTGGTGGAAGGGTGGGCGAAGAAGCAACCACCTGATGTTTTGATGAGGCCCGAAAACCATCGCGATTGCCGCTTTCAAACGTCGCTTATCGTTGACGAAATGCGATTAACCGTGGGAGAATGCTTGACGAAAGACGCTCGATGGGCGTCTCTCTCGGCTTCCTCGGCGTAGCAAAGAGCTTTGGCGGCGATGAAATGTGCTCCGGAAGCGCGTGGAATCGGAGACCCCGGGCGATGTCCTCATTATGCCAACGCCGAGACGGCTGAATGGCGCTCGGCGCAAACACACTTGGCTCGGCAATTCGTCGCCTGGGAAGAGTGGGGAGAAGGAAGGCCCTGGGAAGCCGCGAAATGAGGTTCACACGGAGTGGAGAAACCACGGAAGAGCTTGCAGGTGGTGATCCCGAAGGACGATGATGCGCGAAAGTCGCTCGAGGCTGCGATGTCCAAGAACCTCCTCTTCGCCCATCTCGACATCGATGAACGCCGAACCATTTTCGATGCCATGTTCCCCGTGGAGAAGAAGCAGGGAGAGACGATCATCGAACAGGGCGAGGAAGGCGACAACTTCTACGTCATCGACAAAGGTTCGACGAGGCTTGTTTGCCCCTCAAGCTTTTCTATTCAGGCGTGGTGGATGTGTACGTGAACAACGAGTTCGTGCTCACGATCAACGAGGGCGGCTCGTTCGGTGAACTTGCGCTCATCTACGGAACACCCCGTGCCGCAACGGTCATCGCGAAAACCGATGTGAAGCTCTGGGCCATTGACCGCCTCTCCTATCGCCGCATTCTCATGGGCTCGACAACGAAGAAGCGCAAGATGTACGACGAGTTCCTCTCGCGAGTCCAGATCCTTTGTGAGTTGCAGTTCTCTTCTTCGCCGCTGTCTCTCAACGCTCCCTAGCGCCGTTTCCCTTTGGCGGCGTCCCGCTGCGCATCATCAGACCCGCTGATTTACTGCCCTCTGAAGCACGCGCGGCTCGTCGGCCGGCGAGTCAGCACGCGCGCGCTCGCTTCTTGCGCTCGCAAGGCATTTCAATTGATTTAAAGTGGCCGACGGGAAGTCGACGTCGAAAGACTTCCCGGGCCACGAGTCGCTGCCCACTCTCACTTGCAACACTCACGCCACCCACCCCCTTACCAGATCATCTCGAGTCCGAGCATTTTGGAAGCTCTCTGGAAGAAGAAGCAGAAGAAGCAAGTTGAAATCGATGTGTTGTTGGGGCGCGCATTGACGACATTCTCACGCTCGACGGCCTTCGAAGGCGCTTCTTCGCCTCGTCGTCGTTCGACGTCTCACGCTCCACTAGCAAATGCGCTTCTTGCGTGCACAAAAATCATCAAAATACATGCAGGACAACTAGGAATTCTGAATTGCTCCACACTAAAGTGCAGCGGCGATAACGTCAGCATTGCAGCCGATCTCGACAAGTGGGAACGTGCCAATGTCGCCGATGCCTTGGAGCGCTGCGACTTCGAGCCTGGAGTCCATGTCGTGGAGCAGGGACAACCTGGCGACGAGTTCTTCATCATCCTTGAGGGCGAAGCCGTCGTCCTGCAGAAGAGGAGCGATGACGCGCCCTTCGAGACCGTCGGTCATCTCGCCTCCGGAGACTACTTTGGTGAGTGTGTCTTCGCTCTTTGACTCTCTCTCTCTGTCTCGTGGTGGTGATCTGGCAATGTGGAGACTCCCACTCTCGCAAAGCCAGACAGTCGAAATGGGGGAATTCCCTCTCAATTTCGTGCATGACAATGAGGCTAGAGAAACATGGTGGACCGTTTGCAGGTGAGATCGCGCTGCTGCTCGACCGCCCTCGCGCCGCCACCGTGGTGGCAAAGACTCCCCTCAAGTGCGTGAAGCTGGACCGAAATCGCTTCGAGCGTGTCATGGGACCGGTGCGCGAGATCCTCAAGCGAGATGTCTCCAACTACAACTCTTATGTGAAACTCATGACATAAGCAGGACAATGCCCCCATGATGATGCACAACACAGACGAGGTTGGCCCGCCGTCTTGCCCCGGCTACGCAGCCCTCAAAAGCCCCGGCGCCCTTCTTCTTCTTTTCCATGTAGTTCTCGCTCTCTCTCCGTCGATCGTCCTCTCTCCTCTCCCTTTGAATGGCTTTGAGTATCTTTGGGCGCTGAGATTTCCCCCTTCGTCTTTACATTTCGGTGGTAAAATATGAAATACTCATTTCAGCGAGTATATTTAATGTCATGTGCGCAAAACAGAATAATCGAGAATTGGTTGAACCTTTAACGAAATACATTGCGTCTCTTCATCTTGGACTTCCTTCCCTTGTAATTCTTCGTACTTCTCCTCTTCCTCTCCTATGCTACGGTTTTTGGGTAACCCCTTCAGAGAAAGAGAGACACACGTTCATGCTTGTTTTCCTTGGTCTTAGAGAGGAGCCATGCTTCTCGCATAGAATCATTAGTTCATGGCCTTTGTTTTTTTTTCATTTCTCACCCATGTCCGAGCCGAGAAAAGATGTCATCATCGCTATACTAAAGGCGCCAAACTCCCTTTCCTCCATCCAGGCTTCATTGTCTATTCATAATTCTGACGTTTTTTTCTTGACGTTTTTTGTGCGTGCGTTGACGTGTACCGGTCGAGCCCCCCATGTGGCTCTCGACCGGCATTCGTCTACTCCTCCTCTCTCCTCTCTTCGTCCTCTCCATCTTCACGAGGACTGCCATGTGAGTGTGTGTCTCGTTCACGAATATTTTTTTCTATTTTTTCCTCGTCTTTTTGCAATTTGTCCGTAAAACTTCCAATGACAAGTGAGAGATTTCCCGTTTTTCCCTGCAAAATCTCTTCCACTCCATCCAATTACGGCAAATATTCGTCCATAGCTTTACAATCTCTGTCTTTTCCACCACCTCCTCTTCTTCCCATTTCTTCTCCTCGCGTGCGCTGTCGTTCTCTCTCTCTCCTCTCTCCTCTGTTAATGTCATGTTCCTTGCGTTGTCCCCCATCGTGTTCCTCGTGAGAATAGAGTCGCCACACATTCGTGTTACCTACACTCATGCATTCGGTGTCAAGCTCGCCAGAGAGAATTCACATAGGACGTCTTTAGGCTTTCTTCTCCCTCTCCCGTTTTTTGTCCTCTCTCCCCCTCACTCCTTCGAAGAAAGGACTGTCCACATCTCCTGTGAGTCGAAAAGCGCGATGAAAACGAGCAGGAATGTCTAGCCGCATTGCCTGACACACAAAAAACACAGAAATAGTCGGAAAAAACAAGAATCAAGCACGCACCACACGAGCTGCAAGCGTCTCTCCCACTCTCTGTCCCCTCTTCTCATACTCGTCTATGTAAATCCTAGTCTGTAAAGAATAAAAAATTTATTATGAATCTTCTTTGGTCACTTATTTATAAACAACGTAGAAATAGGGATCGTTTTGGTCAGCATCGATGGACATCATGGTTGAGGGGAAAGAGCTAGATGAGAGGGAAAAGAGACATTTTTGGTTTTCTCCAAAATGTCAGAGAGTGGCACGGCGGGTGGAGAACAGGGAAGGCGGAACTAATTCAGTTAGATCTGCACTATTTTCGCTACTCGTAATCCAATCCACTTTTGTGGGGGTGCTCTCCCTCTTCTTCTTGCAGGAGGATTCTCCATCTTCTTCTTCATGAGAAACCTTTCTGTACAGTACACGATGGAGGAGAACCACCAGTAAAGACCAGAAGGAGGAGGAGAGGAATGAGGTACCAGTATCCGAGACAAGATCAACCAGAAGAGGATAAATATCCTTATGAGAGAAACTTCTCTGGAACATCGCCTAATGGAATGCAAGTGGGGGAAGACGTGGCTTCTAAACAAACGCCTCATTTCCATACTGAACAGCGGCGAGGACGCTGTCGCGTCGTCGAACGAAGAGTTTGCCTTTGGCCCACGGATTCTGAAGTCTCAGAATGGGGAAGTCGTCTTTGAGGCGTCGCTCGCGAGCACCGATCACGGCCGCCAGGCAATAGTCATCCGGGTCTTCAAACACTGGCGTGCCGTCTTTCTCCGCTTTTACTTTCGCCAGTTGCTCGACGACCAACGAGACCACTTCTTGAGATGCGGTCGTCGACGCGATCGACAAACGCACGGACGTGCCCTGAACACTCTTACGTGAAGTTCTCGAGAAGAAGGCCAACCTTGGCAAGTCCACAATTATACGCAGCATAGACACGAATAACACCGGTCTTTGGCTCTTCGATCTTGGCCTCGGAGTTTCCATTCGTGAGCTCAGCGGCCGGGGGTGTGTTCGCTGCTTTGCTCTCGAGCAGTAGTCGGTCGATGTCGATCTTCAGGGGTCCATCGTCTCGAGTCGGCGAAGAATTCGCACTGCGTACTTTGCTGCTTCGACGTCGTTGAATGTTGTTAACGACTTGATTTGAGCTCTGAAATGACCAGCCTTTCATACGGTGTCGATCTTAGGCAGGTGACAATTTTCATCCTACACATTTCTTCGAATTCATATCGTGTTTTTGTGTTTGCGTGTATATTCTCTGCCCCATAAGGAACCTGGTCACTGTGGTAACCGACGTCGGCGGCGGCGTCCTCGACGGTCGGGACCAGCGGCGCAAAGAGTCGCCCGAGGGGGACGGCACAGCGGGCGTTCCGGTCTCTAGCCAACGAAGCCACTCGACTGATCCAGCGAGCGCCGCGCCAAATCTAAACAGAGAAGACCGAATTAGATTCCCCTTTCAGGTTTGAACGTACGCTGTCTAGTTTGCTTTGGAACTCCGTGAGGATGTCATGTTGAGAGCGATAGACCTTGGAGTCGTGCTCGAGGAGGCACTTCCGTTGCTCATATTGCGTGATCTGCGAAAGGGAAGCGAGTCATATGATTGGAGTGAGAGTGATGTCCGGGCGTCATGAGTTGTTATTGCGTACTTTGTCAAGGAATGTGTGAAAATCACACATGATCAGGCTACGAAATCTCATGGCGTCTTTTATGTCTCGTGAATGGCGACTGCGTCAGCCGCCGCGCCTCGAGACGGCCCCCGCTCTTCGAAGACAGAGGGGTCGGACAGCGAGAGGCAAGACTGTAGGAAAAGAAGGGGACCGCCACTCACCATCAAGTAGTGCTCAATGAAAATCGAGAGTCGGCAGTACATGGCGATGAACTCGGGTTGGTAGGTGCAGAGGTGAACTGGAAGAGTGTGACGTAGGTGCAGAACGCCGACTTACTCATTTCAAAAACCGGAATGGGAATGGAGTTACAGCCTCGTTTCTGATCACAAATTTCATTAGAACCCGTCGGCACTGAGCAAACGTCCTCCACGCGTGGGAGGATCTGAAATTCTTCACCTTTGTTTTTGCGTGTCAGCACTAACCAGAAGGAATGACACATCCGAGGTGACCGGTATCACTTCGATGTGATAGAGGCGATGCGAGGGTGTCTGTTCCGTGTCCACATCGAGATCATGAAGAAGGAGTCGTGATGCACTCTCGATCTTTGATTGAAATGATCGTTGAGCATCGGTGGCCCGCAATCCGGTGGCGTTGGCATCAACCGCCTTAGGCTGATAATGGAGCAAAGAAGTGTCTCAGCGCTCACCTTAATCCACTCCCATTCCTCGCGGTTCACGTGAGGGTTCTCGCGAATGGACACGAAGGGTAGCGCCGAGGGCAAGTTATCGGGCACCACTACTTGAATTGAATTGAGACTCGAGTGGAGTTTCATGTATCCGAGGTAGAGTCCCCGACTTAGCGGAATCTGCGAAGATTCGAAGAAGTTGAGAACGCCGACGATCTCCTTCGTGAGCGCCTCCATGGCGGGACAAGGCGCCCTCTTGCGCAAGAGCTTGTCCAGTCCCATCCAGCGAAGTGTCAATCCCTGCAGGCGTCTTCATCATCGAATGTCAGTGACACTCAATTATCGGGGGAAGCTATGAGTCAAGGCAAAAAGGGAAGGGAGAGATCTCCGCGTGTAGTCAAAGCGAGACTACAACCTACACGAACCTGCACGGTGGTCGTCGGCGGCACAAATCGCACGGTAACCAGGAAGACCGCATTGTCATGAATGATGGCGTTATGGTAAAGTCGGCCAATGTCTTTCAAGCCAAGGGCATTCTGCATAAACATCGCCGTGTTGATGAGCTTTGACCGAAAGCTGAAATGAAGAAGAGTTGAGAAAGTCGAAGATCACGAACTTGAGAGCGACATTGTTGGCAAACATATTCGAGTTGTATTCGTTGAGAGAGTTGACCATCGACCAGCAAAGTGAGAGCTTCGTCAACCAGTGAACATCCTCTTTCGAGATCGACGTCACGGTTTCGTCAATAGCCAAAACGGGCAAACAGTCGTCGACCGTGCAAAGGATCTTTCCTTCAGTGTAGATCAAAGTGGCCATGTAACATCCTCTGAACATTGAGGTCACTCCAAATCGGCGAATTCATACCGTTGAACGTTCTTCGCAAACTTTGAACTGGCGGTAAAAAGCTCTTTCAATCCCATCTTTTTCTTCTTGATTGTTTGATCGTTAGTCGAGGGAAACACTGAAAGTACACAGAATGCAAATTGTTATTATAACCGATTTTCACCTGTTTGCCACAGCGGCGACTGTCTGTGTTTCTCAATTTGATCGGAAAGCGTGTTCATTGCGGCCAGCTGCTCGCTCATTCCCTCTTTCTTGCCTTCCACATCCTCCCAGCCTGCAAAATGCGCAGATGACCACAACGAGCTCTGCTTTACTTGAGAGAGGGACACGTGCAGGGCTGGCCGTGACGGGTTCACTGAAGGCTGTGATCGAGCCAGCCGAGACGCGGAACGAGAGGACTTCACCAGCCGGAAGTCCCTCGACGAAGAGCGGCTGCTTGATCACCTCAGGCACACAGAAACTCCCAAGAATGGACGAGAATTTCGGGTCCTTGCTCCATTCCACTGCAAGTTTTTCTTTCAACGGCCGTGCCAGCGCCCCTTCACCCCAAATTAAGGCGCCATCCGTCCACCCGACGCGCCTATCAACCCGTCGCATCTCTCTTTCATTCAGAAATCACCTCGAAGTGAAAAACTTCAAGAGTCGCCGAAATGTTGCCCAAGCACGAGTTTTCTCAGGAATCCTATTTTTCTCTCACTCACCTCGATATTTTACAACAGTGTTTGATGAAGGCCGCGGTGGTACAAACGTTATCGCCACCTGCAATGACAGAGTACCTCGCAAAGGTCGAATTATTGCACATTCCACAAGGGGAGATAAAACACGGCAGGACGAGCCTTACCTCTTGAGCGCCGACTAGTTCAATGCAGACGTTTTCTGGTGGTTCGGGAGCGTCGGAGGAGGTGAGGACCCGCTGCATCTTGTTGAGGACCGTCTCGTGGGCGGCGACGACTCTCAACTGCTTCTCCATCTCCTACGTCGTCGATGCTATCGCCAATGGGCTGTGTGAACTTACTCGATTGCCCGCTGTGGAAGAGCGGAGGACGACCCTTTTGGCCACCGTCTCTTCAAGGGCTGTGTTCACGGCTTTTCGTCGAAGCTCAATATTGTTGACTGCAGATTTGTGTTACGAATTGTTACAAAACGCCTACACATTGGATTTTCCCTTGCTCCGTTCTCAATGAGAAGTTGAGCACAGGAAGCAGACTTCAATTGCAGAGCAACATCGAGGAGAGTCCATGGTCGGCCAGCATATGAGCCGCAATCCACAAGTGCATCGACGTCGACGGCACCCTTGCCGAGAAGCATCTTGAGTGTGGCGACATCTTCCTGCTCGACAGCCAGAACTGCGCCTGCAAAGAGAAGTTCGCGTGATTGCGTGTCGTAAGAGTTCTTTGAGAGACGCTCCTCTCCTCCGCCATCAACGGCCCAATCATCGATTGACCCCGGGGATGATCACGAGATAATGGAGGTCTTTGCGGGCACGCGACGTATTCATAATACGACACCAAGTGATAAGTCTCCAAGCAAATCCTTTCAGACTCACCAAAAATGCCGATCATATTTGACTTGATCTTCTTCTGAAGCCGTTGCTCCGCGTCCGCATGCTTCTTCTTCTTGTCCTGATTCGTCTCAATGGAGCCCTGTCGACGCACTGCAACCGGCCAGCTTTATGTCACAAAAATGGTGGGAGCGCGGGAAACGGCCAAGAAAAGAATGTCTTTTCACTCACCGAAACGCATCGGACCCGTTTGGGTGCCGCCGCAGCCGCCCGTTGTCATTGCGGCGTTCGAAGAGCTGCTCCTGAAGACCGGACTGTGACCGCTGATGTGAATGTCCAGGAGCGTCATTTTCACACCTCGCCGATTGTTTTCTTCACAAGCAAAGGCGGCGACAATCCTCGCTATCAGTCGTCAGGGGGCGTCTGCCCTCCTCCCGCGGCCTGAGAATCCCCAGCGACACCTCTTTGTGTGACGTCTTCTTCTCGCAGAGAGAGGCTTTCTGGCTTCGTCCCACTCAGATGGCCGTGTCGGGGACAAAGAAGTTGTCTCTTTCCTTGTTTACAACAACGAGGCGTGTGAAGAGTAGGAGATCAACGTGTGTCGAGTGCAGTGAGCAAAAGAGAGAAAAAGGTCTCGCTTCGCAGCTCTCGACCCCGGGCACTCATCTCTCTCTCCTCTCTCGTCCCTCTCGAATCATTATTCCCGGCCGCGCACACGCGCAACTCACACCAACCACGAGGAGGAGGAGAGCCGCCCGGCTTCCTGTCTCTCGCTTGACGCGTCCAGACCACACCAATTGCCTCTTTCCCCCCGGTTTGGAACCTGACCGGGGGTGAAGGGAAAGGGAGGAGACGCAAGAGGAACAAACCTACAAGGCAAGGATGAATGACCGCATATCCTTGGTCAAAGAGACGACGAAGGGTCGTGTGTGCCTTGCTGGCGGGAAACGTCTACGACGGCGTGGCGCCAGGCAAAAACACAATGAGCCGTCGCTTTTTGGAGGGAATTTTTGGGCAAAAGGCAGAAATAACCGTGAAGGAGCGCCTTAGTACTGTACGGGTTTCGGGTTTGCACCTTTGAAGCTGGCAAGAAAAGGCTACTATGTACGTCTGCAACGGCCTTTCGTCCATTCACAAGGCGTGACCTCAAAACAATCTCGCCCTTTCCCTCCAAGGACCGATCACGTCTTGCCTCTTCTCTTCGTCCCCTCCCAGGAAGACGGCAATAGTAAGGAGCAACAAACACAACTCAGAATTGGGGATGCACTCACCCGTCTGGTTAAAACAGATAAACCCAGATTAGAGAGCCTTTGACAGAGATAAAACTGGAACTTACTTTGAAGACCTCGGTTCATCGAGACTTTGTTGTCGACGACCGAGGAGCGCTCGCGAGGCCAGGCTGTGCGCCGCTCCCGCATGAACGCTGAGCACCGGCTTGCCGCCACTTTCGTCCATACTCAAGGAGTAGGGCTGTGTCATGGTCGTGAAGGCGGCTGCATTCGAACAGTGAATGTGGTGGTGGAGGAGACGAAGGAGGAGTGGCGCGGCCTTGCCCGTCCTTCCATTGCCATTACCCGCCAGCCACAATGCGCACTCCTCCTCCTCCCCCACTCACCCCGCTCAGTTAGAACGCGCGCGCAACCTCGGCCCTTACCGGTCCGTTACTGGCCAGATGAGCCTCCTCCTTCTTTAACTCGCCATCACCAAAACACGCCTCATTCGCGCGTAGTTGAACATTCAAGCGTGGCAAAAGGAGCATATGCATCTGGTCGTCGCGCGTCGCGGGATGGATGAGGGAGTTCCCCCACGAGCGCACCGCCGCGCAAGGGGGCGCACTCTCACCCCTCCCCTCGCCTCCATCAGTCTCCTCTCCCCCGTCTCTTTCGGCTCTTTGTCATGTCTCGTCCACCGCCCCCACAAACGGCGTCTTCTCCTCGCCCGCTAATTGAAGAATTAAGCGCTAGTTTTGAGGCGCGCCGGGATTTCGAAGGCAGCACCGCGCTCTGCAGCGCTCAATGAATGAAGTACTTCACTGTTGCTTCCGTCACTTCCTCTCTCTTCTCGTTTCTCTAGATGTTGAGGAGGAGGGAGAGCTTACCGAATGTTATCGGTTCGAGGGGAGCCGGTGGAGAGGTGGTGACAGCTCGAAGGAACGAGGGCGAACGGAGCGGAAAGGCTGATGAAGGCGCCGAGTTGCGATGTCGTTGTTCAGTAGCGTCGTGGCGCGACGAAGAGGAGCGCCGTCGAGTTCGTGTCGACTCGCATCTGCAAGCGTCGAGGAGTGCGCGGAAAATGAGACGACGAACGTGCATGCACACGACAATTGCCGGCAGCTCCCTCCACACACACTGCTGCCAAGAGGACCTTTGATTATCCGTCGCCCCGCGGAAAACAACGGGGGAGCGGCCAGGAAGCTTTGCGTAGACTCTGAATGCGAAAGCGCTCGAAAACTAGTCGCCCTCCTCGGATGTATGTATTTTCATTTAAGACATATACGGGACGAGGAGAGGGACATGACAAGCATGAAGAGAGAAGGAGGAGGAGGAGGAGGTGCCGCAGCTGGAACGAGGACGAGTGAGAAGGCGCACGCGCGCGCGCTCTGCCGGACGACGCTCGGAGGACCGAAGATTACCGTTGGTCCAAGCGGCGACGCAACGACGAGGCGGCCTTTCGTTGCTTTCCTGGGGAATCGTCCTCCCGCATTTTCCGAGAACCGAGCGAGATGCAAGGGGCTCGTGGAAGAATTTTGAGTCCGAGGAAATGGAAGCAAGGGGAATACGAATCAAAAGGACGGAGCGAGTGACTTCCTTCAGGCGGACCGAGATCTTCAACCAACCCCGAACTTCAACCAGGTGCAAGCGACTAAAGAGGCGGAAATCACCTGGAGCACCGAGCTACATAACCCAGTTTGTGGCTCTAACCACTGGGCCACAGCGTTTCTGCGAAAGGAGAATGGGTGGAATATGCAGCGAGCCTTGCTTTCACACAAGCGCTGGCCGTCGCAAAGACAACACACGACGACGAGAAACCAAAACAAGCGGGAGAATGATGATGAATGGGGCACCTGAGAAGCTTGGAGTGAGAGGTGCTCAGCGAGGCACCCGAGGTGGACGGCGGGTCGCGGGAACGACGTCGCGATGCGCCAGCATGATGTGAAGCTACACTCTTTTGCAGGCGTAGCACGAACAATATAGCACGAACGATCGACTGCCTGGTTCGAAGTCGGCGGCCCTCATGGCCGGCCGCAGCATGCGACCTGCCAAGCAGCGCCACCGTGCACGCACGCCCGAAGAGGAGTCCTTCTCCCCTTCTCAGTGCTTCTCGCCACCCCCGGAGATCGGCGCCTCCTCGTGTTGGGGAAGGCGCATCTAATGCAATCACTGTCAAGCGCGATATGTCCATCAACTAGCCGGGGGCCTTCTTCTTCTTCTCCTCCTCCTGTGAGCTCCCTCTCCCTTGCTCATATTGCAGCCGTTCGATTCTCAGAACGACAAGTGCGAGTGGAGCCTCTTCAGGTTCCTGAATTTGGAACGATCTCAAGAAAATTAGTGATCCGATGAGAGAACACGATCGAGATCCTCCCCGACGGGATGTGAACATGACACTCTGAGAAATCGCTGAGATATTTGGCTCGTCTTCGGTTTGCGGGTTCAAGAATGGCTTCTCCAGCTGTGAGATGGGGAGAAGCCGTCGCGCGAGGGGAAAGAGATGTGGTAACGCAAGAACGATGAAGCGGAACACGTCGAGCGCTTCGACGCGACGGCCAAACGCATGATTGCCTTGCTCTTCGACGCGCCAAACACAGCCACAGCTACACGGCCGGCCGGCTATTCATTCCTCGAGAGCGGTCCGACAGACCGCTTGAATAGATTTCTCACAACTTCAATTCGAGCATTCAAGCACCGACTCACAGAGCGCATAAGCACTCCGCCTAGAAATGACGATGGCCGACTCTTGCAACAAAGCCCTCAACATGTATTTTGGACAAAGAACAGAAAGAGAGCTAACGATAGGATTAACCGGCAGGAAATGAACACATTTCTGCACCTCGAATACCTACTACTATGCACGTGGCGACAAACAACTCGCCTGACTGAGTCAGGCAAGGAAATGAGGAAGTAGAGAAAGAGCCGAACGCGCGGCTTTCTACTTCAGACTATAACGCGGCCGTTTACCAAGCCGTTCTGCGAAGACGCACTTCAGTCGCATCGCCTGCCTCGCCTTGAGATTATCCGGCGTTCTTTTCGCCAATTCCACGGTTCTAAATACCATGAAGAAATCACGGCTAATGGAAGATCAAAAGACGTATACACGCGAAGATGTTGTGTACCGACGTTTGTGCTAATTTTGCAGAAATTCTCTTCCAAGACATCTCTTGGATCATCGCTAAGCCTTTCGTCTGCTACTTATAGCGCGGGTCGCTGCTCTGCTACGTATGTCCTCTTCGTTTGCTGTCATGTAGCTGGAAGCCCCTGCTGTGCAATCCGACGTTATTATGGTTTTCGAATCTTTCTGACTTTGATGACATACTGTGAGACTGCTGAAAATTGTCGCTTTTGTAGTCTTCGTCGGTTTTCAACCACAATGTGTCGTCAAGTGTTCCGTTTTTCTTCCATTTCCGACCCAGATCTTCGGCTTGAGATTGCACCCTTTGAGCCGAAACGCGTGCGCTTTTAACAGCTTTAGTGACGCTAGAACGAAAGCAACATAGCCTTCCCCGTTTGAGGTTTACCCGTCATCTCTCGAAAGATCATAAACATACACGTTTGCACGTTGACATGCTCATTTTTAGACTTCGTATATCTTCTTTTACCCCCGCATGTACCCAATTTCAATCGTGATTGCTGCATTCACGTTATGTCTGTTTTTCCAGAGTCTAGTTAGAGCCCTCGAAAGTGTCCCGCGTGCGCCTTTTCGCTTAACCCCACAATTTTGTTTCATTTTTCTCCCTGTCGATTATCTAATATTAACCTGAACATGAAAATGAATGGCTACGACCTTGGGACAGACCGCCACTTTTCGACGTCTAGCTGCTGACTGTGTGCCTTGTCGAACTTTTTAAAAGCACCCCTTTCCGAGGACGCCCCCTACCCTTCTTCCCCTCGTCATTTCTTATCCCCTGGCTGTTCATCTTCAAAAATACGGCGGAGGCACATCCTTGTGGACGTCTGGACTTGTCTATAGCGCCCACCACCACTCGAGCGGGGGGACAGCGAACCAATTTGGCGGCGACGCGGCTTGTTTCTTCAAGTTTCCTTGAAAGTCATACGTTTCTCTTTGAACTCACGCTGTCCCCACCAATTTCGGGGCCGTCTTATACAATCGTGAAAATTGCACGCGTGTGTGTCATAAAAACTGCCACCGTATAAAAGAGTGAGAGAGAGAGAGAGAGAGAGTTCCTGAACGTGTGCACTTTCAAAGTTGTTCACTCGAAACGTTTCTACTCTCTCCCTCTTGGGCTCGTTTCCAAACGTTTCCAAAAGGACCACTCAAAACCGCCGCTGCTCGGCCACCCACTCTTGCTTTCTAGCTTTTGGCGCGTCATTCATTACGCAACGCGCGTTTCGTGTGAAGAAGAAGCCCTGGCATGTCCAGAGAGGGGGAGAGAAGGTCTTAACTTCGCAGCTCCACCGATACTGCTTCGGCCTTCGGTCATCGATGGGGAGAGAAGAGAGAATAATCCACGAAGGCATCGACGAGAAGCCGCCTTTCCCCGGAATCGCGTCGGGTCCTGCTTCTTGCAATTTGATATCGAAAGTGAGCATCAGTTTCACGAGTCCAGCAAAAATTGTTCCGACCACGCGTGCGATTCGCCTCCTTGATTTCCGTCGTTGCCTCTTCTGCTTGTTGAACGTTCTTCGCGGGCGGCAAATTCAATGACGAACACGCTCTCGCTCTCGACCAAGGATGGCCTCTCAAGATGCCTCTTGGACTGCGCTTGCAAATCTCAAATATTGCTCGACGAACCACTGCTTGAGCCCTTGGTCCGCCGGACCACTCTCGTCTAGGCCGAGATTGCAACTCTCTTAGAGGCGAACCAAATATGTTTTGCGCTCGTATTCCGAGGAGGAGTGTGAGGGCAAGAGATGGCCGCGGGAGTAGCCGTGTGTCGTCCGAGAGTCTCTCGGCCTTCCTCCTTCTCCTCCTCCGTCTTGCGCCTCATTCGGTTAGAGTCTCTTCTCCTTCACGTGGAGCCTCGCCTCCTCGGCACGGCCTTCTTCTTTTCCTCTACTAATTATCAGGTCGACTTATTCGTCGACGACGAGGACGAACCAGTCCCGGGACTCTCGCTGCCCTTCCTCCACCCCCAGGCCGCCTTGTCTTCAAATCGCAAAGGGCTCATTGTTCTGGCAGCACAAGTGCGAGAGATTGCCAACGTCTCCCCCTCCTTTCCTTGAAGCGAAGTCGAAGGCGAACTCTCGGCCACCGCCATTGAAGGGAGTGACGGGCGCCCACGCCTTGGAGAGGCGTCTCCTTCTCTCTCCTCTCCGATCGCATAGTGGACTCGGTGCTTAAAGCCTCGTCTTCTCGTTTACTTATTCATTGTTGCCACACAAGTCGCGAAGACGAGGAGTCGCTCCTCGCGGAATCTCCTCCGAGCCACAATTACCGCGCACTTCGCTCGCTTCTTCTGATGCTTGTTCAAAGGTGACGGCGCCCCCACCACCCATGCCTTCGACTCACCCCCCAGCATGCCCCCTCATCTTCCCAGAATTCTTTCATGAAAATAATTTATGGTTGGCTTTTGGAAAGCAATTGCCTTCTCAAAAATGTGTGTCGAAAAAAGCACACGCCTGCTTGTTTGCGTATTTGGGTAAATCGGAGAACCTCACGAGGTTCCTCGTCTTGAGCCCAAGTGCAACCCTTAACAAGGAGGTCTGCTGCAAATGAGGAAACTCTTTGCAGCCGCGTTTAGCCACCACTCATCAGTAACATGCTGCAGCACACTCGCCCTTGCAACTTGCTGCGTCGTCGTCGTCGTCGTCCTCTTTTCTGAACGTGTCGATCTCATAAGTATTTTGAGCCGACGTCGTCCTCCCTCTCTCCTCGTTCTCTCTCTAGGAACGAGTAGCACTCTCGAATAGCCTCTTTTCGAGCGTTTTCGCGCGCATGCATGCGCCTTTGAAAGAGATTCCCCCTCCCCTCTATTTCGTCGTTCCTTCGGGTCACTTTCTCTCCCTCCCTCCTATCCAGTATCCGAAAGAGTCTCGTATATTTGGGCAAAGGCATGCTTAGTGCACTCATCATGGCCCTCGTCGTCACCTCCTCCACCATCGTCGTCGACCATCAGGGCGCCCAGCTTTTTCAAGCTCGCGTCCCGACAGCCCGCCGCCCCGGCCCAACGCCGTCCTCTTCGTCCTAATTACGTGTTATTTTCTCTGTGATGGAACGAATTGCCACTGACGCTATTCATGGCTCAAGCAGCACGTCCACTTCTTTTTCTCTCTCTCGTTTTTCTCTCTTATAGAAATGTTTCCTTGTTGCCTCTTCTGAAGATTCATCGAGACGCGCATGGGATGGAGGAGCTATGTGTGGCCGCCGACTGCCGTGCCAAGAGCTTCGTTTCTGTAATTGCATTGTGCACGCCATTCATTTACACGCGCACTTCGTGTCTCCCTTCTTCTTCTTCTTCGGCGTGTCTCTCGCGCGTCGCTCACCAAATCCGAGAGGGAGGGCGAAGAGCTGAAGAAGAAGACAGAGAGTGGGAGATAGAGACGAATCGTCGAAGACAAGTGAAGCGCGAGTCGCACGCCTCCTCGGAGAGGAATTTCCTTCAGCCCACATCGTTCATCGACCAGAGGCGACTCGTCAAGTTCATACCCTCTCGTCTCCCTTTCTCGGACTCCTCACGTGCACCTCACGTCGGCCGGCTATCCTTGAAACGTGCGAGGCGTCTCTCTCTTCGTTACTCAGGGACGCATCTGTGAAGAGGCTCCCTTGCCTCTCTCTCGTTATTTTTGCGGCAGCGGTGTCCGTCGTCGTCGTTGTCGGGGTGTCCGCTAGTTGCGCGCTGGCGATCAAGAACTCCCCCTTCCACGGCCTCTCCTTCTTCCCCTCCATCTCTCTTTTCTTCGAGCCACTTGCAACTCTAGCCACGAGCGCATTTTGTCGACGAATTTGGCAATGTGTCCGCTGGGGATCGCCTCATGCTTGGGCGCCTTCGATTCCTGCGGCGCCGTGGGTGTGGGCGATGTGGGGAAGACGGGGGAGGAGCAGGCGAAGGAGGCGGAGGAGGACGCCTCGACGAGGGCAACGGCACTCGTCGTCGCCGGTAATCGCGGTAGCGGGGGCTCGCGCGTCGCGGCGAAAGACGAAGAAGGCGAGACGTCGACCAAATTTCGCTAGTCGGCGTCAAGTCAAATCTGTTTTTCATGCACCCGAAAACCCGGAAAAGCGAGAGAGAGAAGAAGCGCGCCTTGCTTCTTCTTCGCAGCGAGAAGTCGCGCCTTCCTTCGACGTGCGCTTGCGCGTTGCTTCTCGACGCCTCCCTTCCCCGGCGGCGGCGGCGTGTACTTCCTCGTCGTCTCTCCCGCCCCGGGATCCTTGATTTTGTTCCTTCCAACTTGTTGTCTCACTCTCTCACTCTCTCGCCTCGAGGGAAGCATCGTCTACAAAGGAAGTGGCATTGCCCTTCCATGTTATGCTGATGTGACGCGGCTCTTTGAGTGCAATGGAAGTTTTGAGGAAAACTTCTCTTCCCCCGCGGCTCGTCCGCCTCGTCATGCGTGTTCCGATCGTAAGCAACGAGGCCCGGGTGATCTACGACTATTACATACCAGTGGGTCTCTCGAAATACCTGTGACGGCTGCCATAGGTCAGAGGAACGGAGAGACAAGTAGCCATCCCCGCCCTCACCCGCACTGGCCGCTGCCTACGGACCCCCTTTTCCCGCCCCGCTTCTCTCCTCACTCGCCTTGGGTTGGGTTCGCCAGCGGACGCCTAATTGTCCGACTCCTCTTGGATTCTTCGTCTTGTTGTTGTTTTCCGCATCTCCATTCAGCTAGTTTCCCCTCCCGCTGCGCACGCAGCAAGCCAAATCGGGGGAGGGTAGAGCGTTTAGACGGCGTCTGGAGCAAGACAGGGAAGTGTCTCAAGGTGAGCATGCGGGTACGCGTGTTGAAGACGACGCTCGTTTTCTTCCCTCTTTACAACCATTGAAACTCTTCCTTGTGGCTCATCCTCACCCTCTCGCTCTTTCTCTCCGCACTTTCACTGCCGTGGCCACTTGGCCTCAAGCTAATTATAGCACTCCGGGGCACTTTTGTTCATGCTTTTCTTTTTCTCTTTCAGTCACGCCCTTTGGGCTTTATTCGCGCCTTTCAAGTTGCACCGCCTCGAAGGGCAGGGGCGCCTTCGATTTGCTCGCCTTCCAAAGCGTTGTGCCCTCATCAGTCGGCCGGGGTCGACGGCGGCGTGAAGGCGGACATGAGTGAGGGAGGAGGTGTGGCGGCGGGAGGTGGTTTCTAGCCTTGTCATGTCTTCGTCGAGGAGCTCGACGTGCGCCTGCCACGCGCGTGCCGCGTTCTCCGCCTTCCACAAATGAGAGCGCGCATGGCCGACCAGCTGACCGTCTCTTCTTGTTTCTATTTGTGGCCCAAAGGCAGCTTCCCGTTCGACCTCCAACCAACTCCCTCCCGCACAGAGAGAAGCGGAAGTTCGCCTTGGACTTGCGTCCGGTATCGACGTGACCCCGTCGCGCCTCCGGCGACGTCCAGTTTGGCGTCTTCGACCTCTGCCTTGTCAGCTATCATTCCACAAACCCGCCCCGTCTACCATAATCTCGAACACCGCTGGCGTGTTTCTCTTCTATTTTGTTGTTTTCGTGTGGCGCATTATGGATGTGTTTGACCGACAACCACGAGAGACAACCTTTTCCTGGCGCGCGTCCTCCCACCCCGACGCGTCGCGAATCTCCCTCTCACTTCACATGATTTCCGGCTATAAATAATCAGGTTGTTGGCGCCCGGCCCGCGTCTTTGCGCCCTCCTCTCTCCTCCTCGAAGGTGCGGTGGCGAGGATGAGCGGAGTGATCAAGGCCGAGTATGCCCTGTGCAGCACAATGCTTGCTCAGCAGAAGAACAGCAGTGACAGGTGAGCCTCCCTCCGATAAGGAAAGGCGAGACGCTTGCCCTCTTCGCTTGCTTCCTTCCTTCCCCCTCACTCTCTTCGCTTTCGTCTATCGATAGCCCTCGGGGCGACTTTACAGCGACAATCTATCAAACACGAACAAATTTTTCTCCCCCAACAAATCTCGTGGTGTTTCGGACAAATGACGAAGTGGTGAGAGGAGCCAGGGCTTGTTGCTGAGGAGCAGAGGGAGTTGAAGCAATCTTCAGCCTGTGCTGGATTTGACTCACGGAAGACCACCGCTACACACCTCACCTGTCATGAAAGTGTTTTTCAGCGGCTGTCCAGTGAGCTTCGACAAATCGTTGTGTTGGTCGCATGCGGACTACGGACAAGAGATGTCGCGGATGTGCCCCTTCACCTACTGTCCTGATGTGCCCGGCTGCGCCGCCGTCGCCGGTTCGTTTTTGATGCGGAAGCTAAGCGTTCGCCTCCTCCACTTCCAAGAGGCATTTTGTTTCGAGAGACGCAAGCAACTAAGCTTTTGGTCGGGAGCGAAACTAAGCTCTGGAATAGGCGCCCCCGACCAACTGGAGAAGATTCCTGCATTCCTTCTCTTTGAGCGATGGTAGTGCATCAGAAAGCAGAGAGGGGAGAGAGAAGAGTTCAAGACAAGGGAGGAATGCGTTTCAGAACGATACCTCGTCACGCGAATGTGTAGCAACAACGGCGCGTGGGAGCAGTCGAACTACAACCAATGCATTACGGTCGGCACCGAGTACAAACATTGCATCGTCGGCTTCTGCCATTTTGTATGTTTCAATTCTTTTACGTGCATCTGTTGCTCACATTTCGAGACAAAGTACGAAATGGATCGAATCTCGTGGACATGTTGGCGCCTCCCAGAAATTGGCTTCGTTTCCCTTTTTGGCAATTTGAGTACGCGTGATACTGGAGGCACAGCCAGCGGTTCTCATCTCGTTGCTGGAATAAAAGCGGGCGGTCGAAACTTACTGGCGCCGGGGAGACTTGGCGGCGTGTGCCGAGATCTCTTGAGACACTCTCCTCTTTCTCTCTTTTTTCGAGTAATTGTCACACACAGCACAACGTCTTCGCCCCCTCGGAGGAGACTGCAAAATTTCAGCGCATGCGCTTCTCCGCCACAGCCGCCTCTTCGTCGATTAAGTCTCTGAGGCCTTTCTCTTCTTGGCGATGTTCCTCAAGGAGGAGGAAGAGGAGTGGGGGACATCCCGGGGACTAACGAAACAAGCGACAAGCGGAAGCGATTTCAGTGCCCAGACATGATGCGAGACTTGGTCATCGGCGTCTCGTTAACGTTAAGTATCGTCTCGGTTGTTCTCCTCGTGGCAGCAATAGTTCTCTTCTCCGCCTTCGACTCAATACAATGCCGACGGTTATCCATACACAAGAATCTGGTGAGAGAAGCTCAGAAGCCCAACTGACTACGGTCCTATTTTAGGCGACGGCCTTCGTGTTTCGATTCGCCGTCCTTGCCGTATGGACGATCATGCAGTCGTCGAATTTCTTCCAGGACTGCACCACGTTCAATCCACGATACATCATGGAATATGTGAGTGGTTCGTGAAATTTTAACCAGGAAGTTTTCTCCTCTTCTGCTCTCTCCATCCCACCCTCCCACATGGGCGTTCTTGCCAAGTTGTTCATCATTTGATGGTCCTTGGAATTCTGAGTAATGAGTTAATTTTGGACTAACTTTTCGAGCAAAAGAGAAAAATTACTGTTACGTGCTAGAGTTGAGGATGGCCTATTCATTGTGCACCGACCTGTTGGTCTCTTCCTCGCTAACCACAAAAACAACAACTTCCCGTTGCTTTTCCGCAGTCGTTTCCCGATTGCGTGCAGATCTTTTTTTACTAAACGTCTTCCGACCGCCTCCTTCCAAGCGAAGCCAAGTCTCCATTAGCAGGAGGAACGCTTCAAAAGGAAGAAGGGTAGAAAAAAGAAGACTGTCGTTTTCGAAATGATGCCTGGGGGTGCTGAGTTATTTCACCCCGGCCCTAAGTAGCCTCGTAAAAGCCGAGGAGTGACGAGAGGAGAGGGAAGAGATGGCTGGGAAAGAGGAGGAAGGAGCGAATCGGGGCTGAAAGGCGCTCAATTATCGTCCTTCGTGCCTCTTCTGGTTAGTGTTCTTTTGAAATTCGATCGCTGATCCGAGACTTTCCACGTCGTGATCCGAGAAAAGAAGCAGAGACGAGTTGGAGGGGAGCCCTTCGAGGAGGTGCTTGTCGAGGCGCCTGCCGATGAGCGATGAGGGAGCAGCGAGCTCGAAGGCCTTTCCCTCCAATGCCCCCGGAAGTTTCTCCCCCTCTCTCGAGAGTGAACGGCACGCTCGTCTTTCATGGCACACACGCATCTTTAAAACGACGCCATCGGATATATGCTAGAGTCTCTCCGCTTGGTTCGTCTTCTAAACTTAGTCGAAAGCAATTGGCGCCAAAGAGCAAACCCCCAAGGGACATGAAAGCGAGAATCAAAAACCAGAGCAAGCAAGAGACAAAGCGTATTGATTTGATGATGAAGCGAGATTTTCAGGAATGGTTCTGCAAGCTGTTGCTCTGGCTCCTCATCTACTTCCAAGTGAGTTGGCCAGAGCGTGCGTCATCCCGTGTGTGTGCTCTTCTGTCTTTTTGCTTTCGCTCGAGAATGTGTAAAATGACATGAAGAGGGGGACGGACAAGCCGCGGGAGGGCCCCGCGAGAGATGTGTTGTCTGCTTTTGCCTCAAGAGCAAGAGAGAGGATGACGGTTGATGGGGGTGACAAAATCAAGTCAAAAATAAAAATAACCTGACGCGTCCCGCGCCTGCAGGTGGCCAGCGTGATGTGGATGCTCATCGAGGGCACGTACCTCTGCAGTCGATTCACAGTGTTCGCCATGAGAAGCACAGAAGCGCCATTCCGACTCTACCTCCTTTGTGGATGGGGTCCGTGGCTTTTTCTTCTTCCGAACAATAAGCACATCGCTTTTCACATCTTTCATTGGCATCTACAATGGCATCCTTGTTTTGATGCCCAACCGCTCGTTTTCAGGAATTCCCTTTGTGGTGGTGTTGTCGTGGACGATCATCCATCAGATTCGATCCGTTCAGAATCACTCCTACTGTTGGCTGCCTTACGCTCAAGGACCGCACCTCTGGATTCTCGTCGCGACTATGGGCGTCGCTCTCGTCGTAAGCCCTCTCTCCTTCCTCCGTCTCTTGCCGAACTTTCAATCTATCATCCTCAAAAGATGACGAGACGAAAAAAGAGAACCCCGGACAGACGTCAAGAAACAGCGCGCCGCCGAGCTTTTTCTCGAAAAGGCGTCGTTGTGCATAAATTTATGGGTCGAAACACGCATGTATTTGAGCTCGGGCATGCTTTTATAATTTTTTTCCTCTTACCCTTCAGAATGGGGCAAACATGAGAGAGAACGGGGCACGCTTTTGTTTCGCGCGCGAATGCCCAGCTATTGCGGGGGCCTTCGTGCCTCGAGAGAAGTCCGCCCTCACAAATGAATGATTACATGAAAGTTCTTGTTTCCTCTTGCGACCTTGCACGTCAACCGGGACCAAATGTTTTTCTTCTCCCTAGAAGGCCAGAAGGGGGCACGACGCAAATTCGTCCAAGCGTTGCATGGACTCCTCTGTGTATGGATGGGTGGAACATGGCCTCGACATAGGAAAAAGTACATCGAGTTTAGCCAAGAGAGGGGGACCAGAGCAGTCAGTCAAATTTGCCCTTTTGCAGCTGAACCTCGTCTTTCTGCTGATAATTGTCATCATTTTGGCGTTGAAGCTTCGAAGCGAGAACACGTCAGAATCGAAGAAGATCTGGTAAGAGGGCGAGAAGTAGAAAGCAATGAATACGTGCCGTTTAGGCGAGCCATCAAGGCGACGCTCCTCCTCGTGCCTCTGCTCGGCATCTCAAATATACCGCTGTTCTATGAACCCGACGAGCAAAGCAGCGCGTACATGCTCGGCTCGGCCATCCTACAGCACTCACAGGTGCGTAGTCACATGGCTAAAAAGGCCTTCATGCTTCAGGGGATTTTCATCGCCGTCCTCTACTGCTTCCTCAACAGCGAGATCCAGAACGCTCTCTTTCGTCAGCTCTCCAAGTTCCATATTTTTCGGTGAGTAAGATGAGGCGAGGCTTGAAGAATGGCGTGAAATGATGGGAGTCAGGGTGCCGAGACGGGGTGTTCTCGGAACTACGCCTAATCTTTCGCCATGGACGACGGCGACGAAGAAGAAGAGGAGGAGAAGCGCCTCCACCCGTCTTCCTGCAATTAGTCTCGCAGTCAACACTGATTCTCTTCTATTAAAAGCGCCGCGCGCGCCGATGTCCACGCCGTGGCGGGGAGGCAATTGAAACCTTCTCTCTTGCGAAACGCGCGAAGGAGGCCGACTTCTTCCGGGGATCTTCTTCTTTCTCTTCAAAAGCATTTCATCTTATGAGTTTCATAGTTTTTGCAGGCAGCGCCAACGATTTGAAACCGAGCGGACATACGTGCCGGAGAAGGGGGGCGTCGGCAACCACCGCCTCGGCGTCCCGATGGAGGAGCTGAATGGCTCGGCACAGAAGGCGAAGCCCATTCCGAGTCTTCCAAGTCCCAGTCCTCCAAACACAACAAACAACACAACGGCGGAGAACTCGACGCCATTGGTCCTCGACTGCCTCGCTGATATCCGACCAATCGATTCCGTCGAACACATGGACACGATGCAATAGTCCTCTCACCCTCTTCTTCTTCCACTTATTGACGGAAAGATGCAAGCACACTCAAGTCTTTACACGGGTTCATTTACGAGTTGACCTAAACTCTTCTTTTCTCTCTCCAGACACATTCGTTGGTGGGAATTTCTCGCGTTTCCGTGCCAAATCGAGCACACCTTGGTTCCTCGTCTCGTTTCACGCCTTATAGACCGCGCATATTTATAGTCCCCGCACCCTCACCCCGCACTTTGTGTTGCAAGGCAGGCTTCACTTCCTCGTCTTCCACTCTCTTGCGGCGACGACAACGATTTGCATCTCTCCCTCACTCTCACTCCTTCTTCACGCACTTGGTTGCATTCGAAATCCGGGCCAAACATAACTCCCCCCAGTTTTTGGCGAGTCCTAAGAGTTCGCCGCCCCTTTTGAAGTTCTGCCAAGAAAAGCCTTTGTTCAAATGATGTTTATTAACGAATCTCGAGCACATGCGATTTGCTTCAGATTTGTGCTTCCAATTCAAAATGCCAAGCTTTTATGTTCAACGGGAAACTTCATTCTATGCATCTTATCTCTCCTTCACCCTCTTCTCTTATAAAGAATGCCAAACAATGAAATGTGGTCGAAACGAAATGCTCGGTCATACCAACACGATCTCAAGACTATCACAATAAAGCATTGAATACATTGGAGTGGAAGATTCTAGCATGTCGGACTTTGATACATCGAGGTCTCATAAGAAGGATAGTAAGAGTTGGAATAGAGCGATTGTGAGTAGTCACCAACGTCCATCTGCTGTTTGTTCGCGTCTGGATGGCCGTAATCGTTGACGTTGGACGGCAGAAGCGAGACAACTTGATGCTCGGTCAGTGGCTGACAAGTTGCCTGTGGAGTTGTCGTTCGTTCCTTGTCTCGGTTCTCCTTGCGACGCCATTTGGCTCGACGATTTTGGAACCAAACCTGAACGACTTTGTGTTAGAAAGTGTGTCGGGAGGGCTAGTCGAAGCAGGCGGCCATCTCGCCGCGTTCTTCCCCAGGGCCAATTGAAAGCCCGCAAAAACGCCAGATGGCCTGTCTACGGTAGAGGAGCAGAAAGACCTCAGCACGTGTGGCAGCGGTGGGTGGTGGTAAAAGCGTCGACGCTTTGAGAATCAATTCCCGGCACTTGACACTGGATGTTGCAAAACGGGGACTCTTGAAGGACTCTGGAGACTCGTGTCGTATAAAAAAGTCGATTCTTGGAAGCTCAAGTTTTTCCGCTAATCATAGTCGTGACGAATTCAGAAAATACCCCACCGCAGGTGCAGTTCGCATTTGCATTGGCGATCAGAAGGACTTTTTTCACATTTCGCGCCGACTGAAGAGGATTCCCGGGATCATCCGCATAGAGGGACTGTGACCACTTTCCAAACGATCCATTGAAAGTTGAAACTTGTGAGAGTTACTGTCGAATTACAAGTTTTGATAGAACAGAAAATTCCTCGAAAGAAAAAGAAAAGAAGAAAAATGATTCCTCACTGTTATGCGATCTTCGGGGATCTCGAGACGAACTGAAATATTGCGTTTCGTCGCCTGATCCGGGTAGTGGGTCGCCTGGAACTGCTCCTCGAGCAGAAGGCTCTGCGATTCGGTGAAGTTGGTTCGAAATCGTCGCTTCGGCGTTCGATACTCTGCAACTTATCGGCTCCTCTTCAGCAGAATGACGGCGAAGAGAAGAAAACTATGTGCAGCTGCGCGGAAAATGAGAGGGACGAATCCACCCTGGCCGGGAATGCTTTGAATTCTCTCGGGACTTTGGAAAAAACGCTTGACCCTTTGGGCTTTCGATTCCTCGACAGATATGGATGATTGAACAATGGCCTCTCTCACCTTCATTGGCATGGATGTAGGGCGGTGGAGCAAGACGTTTCAGTCTCTCCGAGGAGGACGAGGAGGAGGAGGGGGACCGTAGCTGCCACTCGGCGGCCATCTGGCCAAGCCACTGAGCTCTGCGCCGGCGTCTCTTTGGCCGCTCTCGTTCACCGGCCATACAAAACCCTCGCCGGATGCCACATTCAGGAAGATTTGCAACTTTAAACTCCTTGTGTCTTCTCGACCACCGTCAACGTCTTCCTCACTCTCGTCTCCCTTCAGATCGCCGTGGGGTCTTGAAATGTACTTATCGCTCAACTGCGAAGAGTGCTTGCCATGCGAGGTGACCAACAGCGTTCGAGTTGTTTTATCGCCGCTATCTCGCTCTCCATGTTTTGGGCGTCAACAAAATTTTCGCCTGCTACACATTGATGCCGAAATTCCTCTTCTTCACTCCATTCGAAGGAATGTTGTTGAAGAAGACGGAGGAAGACGCACCCAAGCAGGTCTTCAATAATCCTTCTAGTGCATTGTTTCACCATCCTAATTGGTGACAGAGGGGCAGAGACTCTCTGTGGCATGACAGAGGTGGAATGAGACACACTCACAAACAAACCAGTTCTAGTGTTAGGCACGAGGCTGCTTGCCATTCTGAGCACTTTCGGACGCCTCAAATTCTCTGCTCATGCTGGCAATTGATAGCGTACAGTCGCCAATCAGTAAAGGAGAAGAAGGAGGGCGCCCGAAGAGAGAAGAGGAGAAGAAGAAGACGAGAAGAGAAGAGACGGCACCACTCACGCCAGGGGCCGCCGCCAACCACATGATCGCAGACTTTATTAGCCAGTGTCGAGAGGCAAGAGAGGAGGAGGACACTCACCAACGAGAAGAAGACGGGGAACGATCGCGCGCCGCATGCCGAACACGCACCATTAGAGGGCGCTCAGAGGTGAAAGAGTTCCTCCCATCAATAGAACCACCTGAGCGGTACAAAACAAAAGCTTTAATCGCCGATGCGAAGGATTAGAGCTGATGCTTTGCACGGATCAGGCAGGCTATGGGAGGTCCAAACGAGCTGTGAACAGCTCAAGAAGAGACGATGGGGGAGACTAGAGCCAAGCGTCGGCTGGCGCTTCCATGACCCGACGACTGCACACAGACACGTCTCTGATAAGCGCTCCTCCTTCTGTACGCTCGATAGCCATCCACACAAAAATCGATGCATGCTACGAGACATAGTTGGTAGTAGGAGGCCCGCCGCTGGCGATGCCTGCGAGGCGCCCCTCGAAGAGAGGAGGAAGGAAGAGACTCACGCACCACATACACGCAAGAGGAGGGATAGGGCGCGGCTCGACGGCGGCGATGCGCGACCGCCACTGTCGGGGCCCGTTACATAGCGCAAGACGCGGCCCCACGGGCCGGGTCGGTACCCGCCCTTCTTCGGAGCGCCACTCGGCCGCCGAATGTGTCTGAAACGGTCAGAGGAGACATCGCTCATGGGCGTCTTCGATGGGTGTCGTCGACCCGCCGCTGGTTTCTCTCTATCTCGGTCTCCTCACTTGCGCGTCGTCTCTTCCGCCCGTCACCATATTTGTAAGAGAGAGCCCCCATTTCCGAGGACGGGTTGCCAACGTCGACCCCGACGACGACGTCAACACCCACTACGCTTTATTAGTCAACCTAGAGAAGAAAGAGGAGAGTTAAGGAAAGAACGAGAGAGAAGAGAGATGAGATTTGACTGGCGACGGTTGTTGTCGGCGTCGCCGTCGCTGCCGTTGAGGTCGGTCCCGTGCCTGCCGAACCAGCGGTGGTCGCGACGGTAGGCGACGAGATGGTGGTGACTGTGCCTATAGATGTAGGTGACGATCCAGATGATGCGGGTGTTGGCCCAGTTGTTTGCGGTTGCGGTGATGTTGCCGCTCCTGTAGCTGGCGTCCCTGTGGGCGAAGGGCCAGTAGGAGTAGTAGCTGCTGGAGTGGTTGCGGCAATGGTTGTGTCTGTGTTATTGATGTCATTAGGATTAGGATAGGGTGTGTTGGCAGCGAGGCGATTGACGAAATTATAAATGGTTTGAAGGGCGGGGCCGGGTCGATCAGTCGGCACGTAGTGTCCCGCGCCCTGAAAAGATTCATCGCCAGGTTCATCAACTCACCTTGACTGTAACATGTCGAACATTTCGAGTGAAGCGCTTGATATAGCCACCGACAACGGGAGCGTCTCGAGTACTGTAGCGGAAGAGCCAATTCTCGCGGGGTTGAGATGCCTAAAGTCAACAATATCTAGAAGTTGTAAAGGAAGACGCACAGTTAGACCAAGAACTGAGGCAAGACGATCGGTGTACCAATCCGCGCCGAAATGATTGCACATCGAGTCCACATCTCCACTGTAGAAGAGAACCGTCAAACCGTTGCTGACGGCGTAAGACGAGTTGATAGTGGAAACGAAGAAGTCCGTCACTTCGACATATTGCTTTGTGTATGAGAAGCCAATATTGTAACTGAAAGTTTTCTCTGTTTACCCCTCCAAACTCACTTCGATCCCTGGAACGCCGGCAGATTGTCGGGAATATGAATAGCTGTTCGCACGTCGGTCCGATTGAGATAACTGGCGAGCGCCGCCTCTCCCCAACAGCGGAAACCATCAAAGGGATCGGTGGAGTTGTAATTGATGGAGCCCTTCAAAGATTGTAAGACCAGTCGTCCTTACTCCATTATCGGTGAAGTCGTTGTGAACTCCCGCTGACGAGGAAGATGTCTTCGTGTAGCAGTCTTGGTAAATGTTGTACGGGTCAGTGGAGGGGACAATCATGTAGTTGAGCAGATCTTGACTGGTCTGAAAGGTTTTGCTTTGAAGAGAAGTTTGATGCAGACCGCATCAACGCAAGTGCTATTGTCAGCGGCCGCATAGGCGAACCCGCTGTAGTTATAATGCGAAGCGAAATCGCAGCTGAACTCGTCAAGGGTACCCGGACAACACTGTGCAATATAGTTGTTGTACTGGCTGAAGGAGTCTTTGATGAATCTCTATCACTCACGTTTCGCCAATCAATCCGTAGTAGTAATATTGATGCAAGACAGTGTTCAGGTTGTCGCGATTTGAGAAGGCTCCGTTTCCAATAGCGATACCCTGTCAAGCCAACGCTACAAGGCTTTTCAATTACGAAACCTGGAAGTTGACGCTGAGCTCTCCATTTTGAATGCCTTGAATGATCCTCGCTGACAACATCGGGATGTAGACGCCCGCATAGCTCTCGCCGGTCACAAAGAAGGGATTAGTTTGAAGCTCCGGGTAGATGGAGAAGAAGTCGAGGATTGCGGCGTAGTTATCAGTCAATGTCTGTGATTTCATTCACTAATATCAGATCTATCTTACATTGTCATCGTTGTATACAACCGTGCTTGCATCTTCAGTGAAGTAGGAGAAGCCGACACCGACGGGTGCTTCGAGGAAGAGCAAGTTGGCAAACTTGAAACGCGTATTAGCTGAAAGTCTCTCACCTTGTTCCACGAGAACGGATTTTCCGACAGTGTGAAGCCGTCTTGGTTTGGACGGAATGGTCCGATTTCAATGAAAGCTCCAAGAAGAGAGCTCGATCCAGGACCTCCGTTCAACCAAAGCAAAACGGGAGCAGTAGCCGGGTTGCTTTGGCTCTCGACGTACCTAAGACATTCGTGTTGCGCTGCTTGGCACTGACCAGTAGTGCAAGTAGTGCGTGTCAGACGCCTTCAAGTACCCGGAGTACTGTTGATAGCCTGCGTTGAAATTGAGTCCAGGGAGAGCGGCGACGCGATCCGAATCCTAAAGAATTTTTGAGCCTCAAATTGAGAAACCTTTCTATTGCACTGGGTCACTGTGGAATTGCTAGAATAAGCTGGCAGCAATGGTTTCGGTACAATGTCGAAATTGATAGGCGTGCTGTAGTTATCCCAGTTGTTCAAGAAGACGGTGAGCATCTGGAGGGCCTGTGGCGGTCGGTCAGTGGGAACGAAGTGGCCAGCACCCTACAACGTTGTGATCGACGACTCATTCGCCTTACCTTGATGGTCAATAGAACCAAGTTGCTCGTGAAAGTCTTCACATATCCTGCTATTGTTGATGGAGAGGTGAAAGTCTTTTGATATGTCCACGGTTGACGAGGCGAAACAACCTGCAGCAAAGACTAACCAAAGCGGAAAACAACAACAAACACTGAGATTTCTTGTCGCCGCAAATCTCTCGATGAACCACTGATCAGCGAGGAAATGGCAAATGGTGTCGATATCGCCGTTGTAGATTAGGATTCGCATGTTGTTTCTGGTGTACCAAGTGGTCGACATGAGAGCGTTGAAGGTATCTGACATGTCGTAGTACTTCTGCTCCTCGTGGTAATGCACTTGATTTCTGCACAGATGGCTGACTTCAATCGCGCAAGCAAACCTTCCCGCACAGTCGTGCCAGGTAACGTTGTTGGCTGTGACGTGAATCGCTGCGCGAACATCGGGCCGGTTCAGATACTTTTCCAGCTCATCACTTTGGTAGCACGGAAAACCTCCAAATGGGTCGGTGGAGCCGAAGTTTGATTGATTCTGAGTCAAATTTTGGTTTTAGAAAATGAAGCGCGCACATTATTGTTGCTGTAGACGGGCAAGTTCTCGATATTGTTCAATGACGACTGCTGCCGTTGTCGTAGGCGAGACTGCACAGCTCGTCGTCGCCGTAATCGAGCACGCTGTGAAATGCTGTCTGTGTAACAGTCTTGATAGATGTTGTACGGATCATAGCTAAACATAGTCATTTAGCCACTATCACATACATGTTGTCGTAGAAATCGTCTTGGGCCCAGTTGTAAGCTTGCCCACATGGACTACGGTCAGGATAGCTGCTGAAGTCGCAGTAAATGGGATTGTCGTTTGGACAGCAGTTCGCCGTGATAGAGTTCCACTCTCTATAAAGCCTTATTTGGCTAAGTGTTGTGAACTCACGCGAATCCAGTGAAGCCGCGGCCGTACTGCAGCGAGTTCTCGGCGTTGTTCTGAATGTATTCGCTAAGAATTCCGTTGCCTACGGCCATGCCCTAAAAATTGAGCTTTGAGCTCGGTCTCAACAACTGTCTGCCTTAAGATTGATGTTGAGAACGCCCGCATCAATCATCTGAGCCAAGTTCCTGGTTAGAGTCGGCGCGTAGACACCCGCATAGCTCTCGCCCGTCACAAAGAACTCGTTCTGTGCGTACTCAGGGAAGACATTCTCGAAGAAGTCCTTGATGGCGTATCCATTGTCATAGGCTGTCTAAATGAAGAGCTTCACGTCGATTTCCTCCTCACGCTTTCATCCGTGTTGTTAAAGTTGGGATTGGAGTTGTAGGAGAATCCGACGCCCACGGGGGCCTCGAGGAAAATCACACTCGCTCTCTATATTGCATGCGAAGAATTTCAGACTGTTACAAACCTTATTCCATCCGTAGATATTTTCGTAGATCGTTGATCCATTGTCGAAGTTGTTATGGAAGGGGCCCAGCTCTTCAAAGAAACCACCTGAATTCAATCGTCAGAGAAAAACAAAGCCCATCTCACCGAGAGAGCTGCAACCCGGACCACCGTTCAGCCACAATACGACTGGGTCAGATGTTGCGTTTCCTTGCGATTCCACGAACCTGAAGAATCGGTCAAAATCCTTTCCTTTACCAATAATGAAGGTATTTAGTGTCACTGGGCTTCAGAAAGCCAGAGAATTGACGGAATCCTGGATCAAAAGTAAGGCCCGGAAGGGACGTGATCTGATCGGCTGTGGCCCTGTCAGTCAGCCTCTGAACGATTCACGATTCTAGTCATAGTTCTTACAATTTCAGGTGGACTTATTTCCTCTTTGGCTTCAACGAGCTCTTGCTTTTCTGAATTGCTACTGCTCGGGAAAGTCTGCGTCAAGTTGCAGCCGTATATGCCTTGATATGTAGCCAAGAGAGGCTGTGGTGTAACGGAGAATGGCACGCTTGTGTTGTAGTTGAGCTTGTTGATGAAGTTATACAGAATCTGAAGCATCGGTCCAGGTCTGTCGAGTGGAACATAGTGACCGGCGCCCTAAGCAGAAGTTTCTTTGAATTCAGCGACACAGGCACCTTGATCGTCACAAAGTCAAGATTGTTCGACCATCGTTTCACTTGACCTGACGCCACTGGATAGTTTTGAGGCGTCAGTTGGTAGTTGAACCAGGTTCGATTGAGAACAACCTTGAACAATGAAATGGTCCTTCTCAACAATTACCGAGTAGTTGAGGTTGCTTGCCAGCCTTTCCACGAACCACTGATCGCCAAGGAAATTGCACACAGTGTCAACATCGCCGTTGTAAATCAGAATTGAGAAGTTCACAAGCTTCGAATAGAAGCTCGTTAGAATATTGGTGAAGAAGGACGAGAGATCGAAATACTGATTGATGTAGAGGTTGGAGAAGATGTCATCACTAAAGCTTCTTTGAGTGTGTCAAGTGGCTCACCTTGAATCGGCCCAAGCGGGAAGGAAGTCAGGGATGTTGAGAGCTGCTCGTACTTCTGGTCGATTCATGTAAGTGATGGCGGCGTTGGTTCCCCAGCAGGGAAAGCCGTTGAAGGGATCAGATGAGGCGTAGTTCAGAATGCTCTGAATGAAAGCACATGCACGACCTCATGACAACATACCGCCTGATCGAGGAACTTCTGTTGCACATCTCGCTTCTTTCGGCCAAATCGCTGTTTCCGGCCATGTCTTGTCATGCTGTAGAAGTTGTCATCGTAACAGTCCTGATAGAGATTATAGGGATCACGATTGTTGGAGTCGTCCCATTCCAGATTCCAGCCAAGTTGAATGACCTGTGAACTAATGCTTGAAGAGTTGCCTTACCAGAGCTGCACACTGCGCGTTCACGGTGTTGTTGGGCTGGATCTGACCATGCTCGTCAGTGTACACATATTGGTAGAAGTCACAGGTGGTTGGATCACGAACGCCTTGACAGCACATGGCGGTGAGATTATCATATTCTCTGGAAAGCCGGCGTGAAAACAAGAAAAGACCCACGCTTGACCGGAGATTCCATAAATGTAGAGCTGACTGATCACCGAGTTGAACTGGTCACGTCGACTGACGAAGCCGTTTCCGAGTGCAATTCCCTATTCATTGAGGTGATCGCTAAGGCTTCCTTACCTTGAAATTGAGTGTGAGATCATTGGTGGTTATGCCTTGAACAAGATTCCAAGCAAGAGTTGGCAAATAAACGCCCGCATACGACTCGCCGCTAATATAAAAGTCGTTCTGAGCGTACTCGGGGAAAACATTGGTAAAGAAATCCTTGAGAGCATTGTAGTTGTCTTGGGCTGTCTGAAGAAGTTTGCTTGTCTTAAGTGAAAACTATTTTACGAGATCATCGTTGTATGTGTTATTGGTGTCAGTTGAGACCTGGTATGAGTAGCCAACACCTCGAGGAGCTTCAAGATACAAAACATTTGCGAACTGAAACAACTCCCTTATACGGAAAAACCTATCAGACCTTATTCCATGAATAGGAGTTTTCAAAAAGGGTTTGGCCATCTCGACTCGGACGGAAGGGTCCGTTCTCGGTGAGGAAGCCCCAGATGCTGCTGCTACCCGGTCCGCCATTCAGCCACAAAAAGACAGGCGACGTGGACGGATTCTGTTGGCTCTCCACGAACCTGGAAACATGCGAAGACTTCTCAATTCTACCAGTAATGTAGTTTGTGAGTATCAGAAGCATTGAGGAAGCCAGAAAATTGTCGGTAGTTGATGGCCCATGTCAATCCTGGCAGGTTGAACACCTTCAACGTTCGTTTCGTTCTGTTTCATTTACCTGATCCGCTTTCTGTCGTGCAGCCGGGACCGCTCCCGGAAGGCTTGCTTGGTACGTCGGAAGAAGAGGCTGAGCCTGGAGGTTGAGGCCAGAAATATCAGTGCCGTAGTCTTGTCCTAATAAAAAGTTGCGAACTACTTGTAGCGTCGGGCCGGGTCGTGATTGCGGCGCGAAATGGCCCGCGCCCTGGGAAGACACTTTGAACGCGGTGAAGATCTCGAACAAACCTTAATCGTCACCACGTCGACGTTCTTCGTGAACCGCTTAACGTAGCCGGCCCTCTGTGGTGTGTACGCAGATGAATTGGTGCTGTAGCTCCACGACGCTCTCTCGCTTGTAGTCTGAGATGCACTTTCATCGACAACTCAGACAAACTCACATTGAGGCCTGCTGATTGAGCAAATCGTTCAGTGAACCATTCAGCACCAAGGAAGTTCGTGTTCAAGTCCACGTCGCCGTTGTAAATAAGCACCTGAGCCGCAATTAAACACCTTAGTTCAAAGCTTACGCTTCCGTTATTCTGAATGTAGATTTGGCTGTTGATGACATTGCTTAGTGGTATTGTCAGGTCCTGATAGAAGTCTTGCTGGCGATAGTTTGTGAGGTTGCTAGACGGGCGTCATTTTATGGCCTCTTTTCTAGTTTCGCACCTGCAGACGGTCCAACGACGCTCTTGGCCATTTGTGTGCAAGACGCCGATGGCTTCTTGAACGTCATAGCGATTGAGGTATCGTTCAATGGCTGGTGTTGAATAACAAGGCAAGCCATTCTGGCTGTCTGTTGAGTTGTAGTTGATCGCGTTGATCTAGAGAATGCTTCGCGAGAGCGACGAGCTTACATCAAGACCAAATCGTTTCATTTGGTTCAAAGTATTGATTTGAAAACCATAGCAATCCTGGTAGAGATTGTAATTGTCAAGGCTGAAACGGCAATCACTGGTCAATGAGGCACAAACTTCGCCAAAAAGTGTGTTAGTAGATTGTCGATTGTGATTCGGCAAGCTTGTCCTTGAGGTTGAGCAAAGTAGTCACACTGTCGAGTGGAGACATTCTGACAGCAGGTTGACCGAATGGAATTCCATGACCTAAAGGATTGCCTTGAAACTGAAACTCATCCAAACCCAGTTCCAATGAGACCATGAGTGTAGGCGAAATGTACAAAGGAGTTGTACTGAATCCTTGTGCTCAACGCTCCGTTGCCAATAATCAATCCCTAAGCCATTCTAGAATTTAAGAACTCAAAGTACTTTGAACGGATAGTTGAACTTTAAACCATCTTGATAGTTTTGAAGAATCGCTCCAGTGGAGGCGACATAGACAGCAGCATAGCCTTCACCTGCCAAGTAAAAGGGCTGAGCTGCCCTTTCTGGAAAGACGTTAGTGAAGAAGTCAATGAGAGCATTGACTGTGATGTTGCCGGTCTGAATTTCATTGGATATCTGTATTCGTTGCTTGACTCACGTCATCGTCGTTCACGTCCCGACCGATCTGGTCATTAAAGCCGACTCCGTACGGCGTCTCGAGGACCAAAAGGTTTGCTACCTGCAAAGAGTGCTCTCGGTGCTTGTTCAATGTGTCAGCTCAGACTATAAAAAAACCGCTGAATGGGTCATCCCGACTCCTAATCGGCCACTCCCCATAGTTTTACGGCGTGCTAATGGCCATCCAGTGAAGCAAACGTAACTGCTTCATACCTTGTTCCATGAATAAACATTCTCGTAGAGTGTGGCGCCGTTGTCGTTGTTTGTCCTGAAGGGACCAATTTCCTCGAAGAGACCTCCAAGTGAACTGCATCCCGGGCCGCCGTTGAGCCAGACGATCAACGGGTCCGTAGTGGGATCGTTCTGTGAGTCGAAATACCTGACGGAAGATGACGAAATGTTCGAATCTCACCAATAATGCAAAGGAATGTTAAAGCCCGAGACATTCAAGTATCCTGAGTAATGTTGAAAAGTGGCATTGAAGGTGAGGCCCGGTAAAGAAGCGACGAGATCAGATGGTCGGGCAGCGAGGGCGGCCCTGCAAAGGAGGACGAAGACCAGACAACGGCCAAGCATCCGCTCCTATGTACGTTATCGTTTTTGTCTCGGCCACTGGCTTGCGCTCATTTACGGCCTGTGTCCATCAGCGTCTTAGGGCGGTGTCTGCCGCTCTTGGAAGGTCGCGGAAGCTTACTGCTCTTTGCTGCTGTTGACCTTTTAACCTAGTTGAGATTCCATATTGTAGGGACTTTAGGGCTCAGTAGCATTTATGCGACAATTCTTTTCCTATACCAAGTCCACCAACCACAGAAGGCCGAGTAAGAAGGTCAAAACAGCTGGCAATACTGCAGTAGATGAAAGAGACGAGGTTGTTGGTAATTGAGTGTTAACAGTTATGTGATTGGTGATAGTTGTTGTTCCTTCATTTACAGCTGTTGACTGGCTGATCACTCCAAGTGTTGAAAATGTGCTCTGAGTGGTCTCATTAGAGGCTCCAAAAGGGGAGTTGTAATCTCGCTTCATGACGAAGTTGGCCAGCGTCTGCAGTAGCTGCGCGGGCTTATCAATGGCCGCCGCTTGACCGGCGCCCTAAAGCGTACTACGAACCCGTTGAACACAACACCTTTATGGTGAGCAAGTCGAAATTCTTTTCGAAGCGCTCGACGAATCCACCAATGGATGAAACGTTGTCGTTTGATAATCTCCAGGGCTGTCGTCCTTGCACAACCTAAAGTGTTCGAGCTTTCTGAAAGAGGGCTGTCACACCTTGAGACCAAGTCGCTCTGTGAACTTTGCCTTCCACCAAGATGCACCGAGGAAGTTCACTCGACGATCAACATCGCCGTTGATTAGAAGAATCGAGAAGTTTGAATTAGAATAGTAGTTTGATGACATTAGTTCTTCCAATTGAGAATCAAGTTCCAAGTAGAGTTGCCGATAACGATCGCTTACTTCCGGGCTAAAAACCAAAGGATCAGGGGTGCTATCCCGTCAAACTTGTTTGGTTTCCAGTCAGCCGCATCAGATGCAACGTGGAGATACTTTCTCACAAGAGGACTGTTCAAATATCCGCTGATGAGTTCAGCCATATAGCATCCATAGTTGCCATCCTTCTCTTCATTCATTAGTAGAGTCTGTTTTGACGACTTATACTAGCACTCCGAGTACATATTGTTGATGGCATCACTGTCGGTTAAGAGCTCTTCAAGTAGAGTTTGAGAGTACTGAAAAGCTCCCCCAATTAGACGCAGATAGCTCACAAGTTGATAGCAAGCGTCACTTCCGGTGAGACGAGGGAAGACATTTGATGCGACGTGTTGATGGAAGGGACATTCGAGATAATAAGTCGTGTTGGGGCAGCAAGTCGTCAAAAGATCCACATAACGTCTGCTTCTTTGAGAAATGAAAGGGGACGCCTACCTTTCACCAATGGTACCGTCATAGTAGAGGATATGCATGAGTGAGTCAATGTTGCTTTGATCACTAACAAGTCCGTCCTCGATGACAACTCCCTAATAATCGTGAGAAAAGTGAAGTCATCATGCAAACCGAGAATTTGATGTTTATATCGCCACTCGAAATTCCCTTGACAATTTGCGATGCCAGTGCGGGTATCCAGACCCCCGCATACTCCACGCCGGCAATGTAGAATGAATTGCCTTGAAGATGGGGAAAGCGGTTGAAAAACTCTTTGAGTGCTGTGTATAAACCGCTAACGACCTGACCAAATGTCAAGTGTTCGGTCATCAACCTACTTTATCATCATCCAATGTCGGAAGCGGATTCTGTGTTGACGAGAAGCCGCTCCCAACAGAGGTCTCAAGGAACAATAAGTTTGCAAACTGGCCGACTCGTTCGATTGAAAACGACTACCTTATTCCAAGAGAAAGGGTTGCTTTGAACAGTCTTTTCGTTGATGAGACGGAACGGTCCACCACCTCCAAACAGACCTAGCAGAGAACTTCTTCCGGGGGTGCCCTCAAGCCAGAGCAGGAGTGGCGCTGTCTCAGGATCAACAAGACTCTCAACATGCCTTCCCTCGAGGCAATCTTACTTGACGACTTACTCACCAATAGAAGAGTGAGGCGTTGCCGCCCGACTTCAAGTAACCGGCATATTGGGCAGAAGTCGGAAGATTGCTCATTCCAGGAAGAGGTTCGAGACGATCGGCATCCTGAACATTTGCTTTCTATGACCTCTGTACCTTTTGGTTGCATTGAGGAGTGGCTGTTGAATAATTTGATTCAGGCTTCAGCGGTCGACGATCCATGGAAACATCAGTGACCGTGCTGTAATTGCGATCAGCTAGGAAGTTGAGAATCATCTGAAGCGCCTGCGCTGGCTTGTCCAGCGGCATTAGATGCCCAGCTCCCTACATGTGCAATGTAGAGGAAGCCCAAGTTACTTTCATTGTCAGTTGAACAAGATTCTGTTCAAAGACTTTCACATATCCAGAAGTCGTTGGCGGAGAATCGGCAGTCAACTGATATGTCCATGGCTGACGATCGGAGACAATCTGAATGCAGCCGATTTCAGTTACCAATCACCAAACCTCAAGTCCTCTCTTCTGTGCATACTCCTCGATAAACCATTCGTCAGCAAGTAAGTGACAGACAGCGTCGATGTCACCGTTGTAAAAGAGGATTCGCATATTGTTCGCTTTGTAAGCGGTACTGTTCATAAGAGTATCGAAATAGGGAGCCATATCGTCGTACTGCTGGTCGTAGCGGATATCGCTGAAACGTCGTTGAAGATCTCTCAAGTCTCACTAGCAATCGCTCCATCCGAGATCCCTCGAGACATGGATGGCATCCTTCACCGCGTCCTTGTTCATGTAATGCCAAGTAGAATCCCATTGAACACACCGAAAGGAGTTGAGGGGATCCGTGCTTTCATAATGCATCGAATGCTAAAATTTCATCATCTGCCTTTTCACCCACGTCGTGATTGTAGAAAACTGGCGAAGAGATATCGTCAAGCGATCTTCTCATATTGTCTGTCTTGATGACGTAACATTCGCCATAAGCATTCAAAATACCGTTTCTGAAGCATATTGCTAAAAACGACGACCCACGTTTGCGACCAACCGATGTTGTTATAGATCCAATCGAGAATAGCCCCGCATGTAGTGTTTGTCGGGTAAGAATCGAAGTCACAGGACCAAGTTTGATTTCCTGGGCAGCATGCCTCTCGAAGGCGAGCCCAATCCCTTCAACATTGATTCAGTCCAGTCTTCAACATACTCTTCTCCGAGCAGCCCATGTGTGTAGAACAAGGGAATCTCCGAGTTGTCGTGCATTCTTTCATTTACTATACGTAACCGCTGCCAACAACCATCCCCTTAAAACCCATTCAGGAGGTGCTTTAAGACGAACTTTTAGATTCGCGCTAAAGTTTCCCGCATCGATCCACTGCGAAAGCAGAGCCATTAGCATGGGAACGTAAATCCCCGCGTAGCTCTCTCCAACAATAAACAGTTCGCTCTTGGCATACTGTGGAAAGACGTTCTCAAAGAAATCTTTTAGAGCTGTGGCTGTGTTCAATGCTGTCTGAAAAAAACTTTCCGAAATATGTGAGACCCCACATTGTCATCATTGCTGGTGTAATTTGTTATCGTCGTATACGAAAAGCCCACGTCAACGGGTGAATCGATGAATAAGAGGTTGGCTCTCTAAAAAGCTTACTCATCAGTTGGACCAGGAACCTTATTCCACGAAAATATGTTTTCGAATATCGTATGCTCCTCGTTGTTATTCACATGAAATGGACCGATCTCAAAGAAAAGACCGCCTGAGATATTCTAGCTGTAGTCTACGAATGCTTACTAATAGAGCTGCACCCGGGTCCGCCTTGAAGCCATAGTAGGAGCGGATCGTTAGAAGGATTATCTTGCGATTCGACGAACCTAAACATCTGATGTCAAACTTCAGCAGCACCAGTAATGAAGGTAATTGCCTGGTGTTGAATTCAAATAACCAGAAAAGTGTCGGAAGTTCAAGACAAAAGGCACGAATGGCAGGTCGAGGATTTGATCTTTTGCTGCACGTGGACTGAGATCGGTGTTGTCCTTAAAATCGATGACCGAGTCAAACTCATTTTTCTTACCGGCGTCTCGGCTTCTTCAAATAGTAGCGATTGCGAATTTCTTGTGCATTCTTGTATTCCTGCATACGCTGGTAGCAGCTCTTCTCCTTCGAAAAAGTGTGGATAGAGAAAGGTTCGAGTGCTGTAGTCGCGACGGAAAATAAAGTTGTACATAAGCTGCTGAGTGGGAAGCGGTCGCTCTAAGGCCGTGTATCGCCCGGCTCCCTTTACTTCTGGTTAGTCCTTGCTTTTTTAAACCTTGATAGTAGCTACATCTACGTTTCTCGCGAACCGCTTGACGGATCCGAGACGAGTGGGACTGTTGCCAATGCTTTGACCCGATTCCGATTCAAATCTCCAAAACAAACGATCTTGAACAACCTATAAGCGAGGAGACTTTACACATGTTTACGACTATTTGTACCGTAAGATTTCCTTTGCTTCCTGCGTACTCATTGAAGTAGTGCTCCATTCCAAGAAACGTAGCCGTTGCGTCAGTGTCCCCAGAGAAAAGCAGCAATGCTGTCGACGAGTCAGCTTTCGCCACATATTGATCTAGCGAATCTCCAATGTCTTGGCGGACGATGGCATAGTGGTCCTTGACGGTTTCACTAACATATTTGTCGAAGAATAACGAAAAAGCTCACTTGAAGCTAATCCACTGCGCTGAGTCTTTCGGTATATGAAGGGCGTCCCGTACAAAATCATCATTTAGATATGCTGTTAGTGCGTCGGTTCCCCAACACGGAAAGCCGTTGAATGGGTCAGTCGACTTCAGGTTCCATTGATTCTCAAAATGGTTTCTTTGGAGTTTCAGGATAAAATACAAGATCCTCCGCATAGGCTGCTGCATTCGTATAAGCTGGTGCTTCGTATGTGTTGCTGAAGCAATCCTGATAAAGACTCTTCGGATTCGTGTGTTGATCCCAGGAGAAGAAGTTGACCACGTTCATAACCATGCTGCCACAGAGCTCGTCAACGCCGTTTGAATGTGGATTGCCTTGCGCATCGAAAGTGATGTACTTAGAGAAATTGCAAGTTGTGCTGTCTGTCACATCCTTGCAACACTGCTCGGTCAAGTTCAAGTACTCTCTATGATCTTCTCGAAGACGCCGGCATAAACTTACGCGTACCCGACCTTTCCGTGAAAGTATAGAAGTGTCGGCAGTGAGTTGAGTTGTTCAACGAGACTCAAGACCGTGCTAGCAACAAATATTCCCTGAGGATGAGGAAGTCTTTCGTTAAGGCTCACTTGCAAGTTGACCGAAATCGTGCTTTGTTCCGCGAAGGAGAGGGCGATGTCGATTATCAAGGGATCGGTTTCGCCGAAGAAGAAGATAGGCTTTGAGCTCACAAGATATTCGGGGAAGATGCCCGAGAAGAAATCATTTAGAGCAGAAATTACGAAACTACGTCTCTAGAAGCTTTGCTTAATAAGACCGCCATTTCAATGAACCTGTGTATCGCCCGGCTGGTCAGCGCTACCGTAAGAAAAGCCAGCTCCTGCACTTTCAATGAAAAGCAGATTGGAGAACTGCAATATTGTGTCTTAAAGAGGTCATTTACTCTGATCCATGAGAACGGATTTGGGAAAAGTGTCGCCCCGTCGCCGTTTGGATGAAATGGTCCCATCTCCATGAAGAGATTCCATAAAACACTGCGTCCCGGTTCTCCGTTGAGAATGATCAACAAAGGATCCGTCGTCGGATTGCTCGTGCTTTCCAAAAACCTGAAGACAGACAAGTTTGTGTGCGAGAATAACACTACATGTGATCTTAATCCTCCTCTCTTTCTCGAATCTGAATCATGGATCACGCGTAATACAACAAAGCACAAGTGAGTGTTTGTCAAAGGCTCTTCTTTAGATGAGACCAAAAGGTTCAGACTTTGAAATTGTAACAAGCGAAAAAGGCACGCAAAGTGTAATCTCGAAAAGGCACGTACCAGTAATGAAGACGGTTATCGTCATCACCACGAAGAAACCCAGAATAGTGGCTGGAATTGAAAGGAAACGTGATTCCAGGAAGGTTGTCTATCTGAACAGAAATTTCGTCAAAATTTTAACATATCAAAGAGACTTTATCCCGCTGCTTTCTCAGCTCTGACGGACTTGGAGATGGGGCTTTGTATTGTGGAAGCAATGGACTCGGCTGCAGATCGAGGCTTGATAGGTCCGTGCTCAAATTTTGACCAGAGAGAAAGTTCTTCACTAGCTGAAGAACTGGTGCTGGCCTTTCTCTTCCGGCTTGATGCCCACCACCCTGAACGTGTGAGTTCTTTCTCCATTGTGCCCACCTTGACGATAACAAACTGAGTGCCACTTCCCCAACTCTTTGCCCATCCACCTATAACTCCTTCAAATTGTGAGTAATTGAAACCGAACTTCCACGAATGACGATCCTCGCCGATCTAGAAAAATCTGTTGCAGAGAACACTTGGCTACCGTATCATTCGTTTCTTCTGCTAGCTGACTCGCAAACCATTCGGCGCCTAATGAAGTGGAAACGATGTCCACATCACCGTTGTACAGAAAAAGCTGCTCTGCTCGTTTCTGACCATAGTGAGCAAACTTTTATGCCGCCGCCTCTCAATTGTGTGGTTAGGTTTCGGAGTACGGCGCTGACGTCGCTATATGTTTTTAGGTATTGTGTATCATTTCTATTTTCGCTTCAAGTCACAAGTTTCATCCGTAACTTACCCGCAACGAGAAAAGGTCCCATTCGCATGAATGCTTGACAAGACTTCAGTTCTTCGAAGATAGGAGGCAACTCGATCATGCGCCTCAGAGTCATAGCCACTGTCTGCGTAAACATTTGTTGTCATGTCACTAAACAATTCGATAGCCACATGAACACTTGCATGTTACTCAATGCTCTGGTCACGTATGCTGTTAAATTTGAACCACAGTCAGACGTGTCTGGCCAAGCCGAAAATTCACAATGTCCCGGACTAACTTCATTGAAACAGCACCGATCTCGCACGTTCGCCCACTCACTGCAAATTTCGTATGCGTATTTTTAGAGCCAATTTTATTTCAGTCCCTCAAGGGCATGGAAATATAGGTTTTGAATTTCTCGAAACGTACGCGCTAGTCTCCCACTTTATGAAATGGATGAGCTAATGAGGGGAGCTTTAGGTTTTAAGCGGTTGCCACCACAGAAGGATTAACGTGAAGGGAGAGAGGAAGAGAGAGAGAAGAGAAAGCGATCCGCCCCGGTCATTACAGGTGGGTCGAGTGTCTGACTTCCCAAATCTCGATCGGTCTCGTCCCTTCCATCCTCCTTCTCCCTCCCGGGTAGTTGAGCGACCCGCTCACCTGTCCGAGACGATCCCACGTGTGTAGAGCTCGACTATGAGTGCGTCCTTCTGCAGAGCCATGCTCAAGTCGGCGTTCCCCATCGCCAGAGCCTGCAAGACCGAAAATCTCGGAGGAGACGACGATGGAGACGACGATGAGGAGGAGGAGACTCAGCTCGAACGATCACAGTTCATCACCTACGTTGCAATGTAAGTAGCACACTCACTTTCAGGTTTAACTTGTGATCTTTTGCACTTGTAAGAATCTTTGACGTCAAAAGTGTTGCCAAAACGCCCGCGTAGCCTTGACCGAAAATATAAAACTCGCTGTTTTGGAACTCCCAAAAGGAGTCGAGGAAGTTTTGAAGCGCCTCGTATAGTGAGTCGACAGTCTTAATTTCGAAGTGTACTCTCAGTGTAGAGGTTGAGCTTTGGCTACCATGGTCTCGTTGACAGTCCCTTGGGTGGTGTCGGCAAAGCCAGTCCCAGCCACGTCGAGGAAGAGCAGACTAGCCACCTAATTGGTCTTGGCTAGACAGCCCTCTTCCTCCTACCTTGTTCCACGCATAGACATTCTCCACCAGCACGCCCTCAGTAGTGATTCGGAATGGTCCGATCTCTTCGAAGAGACCAATTAAAGATGAGCAGCCCGGTTCACCGTTAAGCCACACAATAATGGGCACAGTTTCTTTCGCAACTTGCGACGTCACGAACCTTACAACTCTTAATGAAGGCCGAGAAACGTACCAGTAAAATGCGCTGCCCAGTTTGCCAGAATATTGGTCAAAAGCAGCCTCGAAGACGATGCCGGGTAGAAGAGGAATTCGATCCTGGGAAGGTGCAGTATAGACAAGCGGGAGCAAGAGCACCAGGACTAGCGCCCGCATGGCTCGCCGTGGTCTGAGCGCCTTTCTTCCATGATAAGCAGTTCCAAAGGCGTTTATCAAAGTTCATTCAGTCGGACTTAACAGGAGGCGTGAAGAGCGGCCTTTGACCTGTTGCATCGTGTTGCCACTCCTTCTTTGTTCATGTCCCTCTCTTTCACTCCTCGACAGCCAGTCGTGCATTTGCATAAATTTTCCGATTAAATTTTATCACGAACGCGGGATCTCGTGGTCGGGTTGGGGGCGTCCTCCTCCGTGGATATGCGAGAAACTGACAAATGGGTGTGCATGAAATCGATTCTCTTCTCTCCTCTTGCTTCTCCTCTTCACTTCGCCTTCTTCTCTTCGCCCGCCTCCTCCTCCCTGACACATGCAACAAAGCGTTTTATTCCCGAATATGAAGTCGCGACATAAATTATTCGCCGGGAACGACGAGGGCCGATGCGCCGTCACGCATTTCTCGAAGAAGATGGGGGAGGAGGGAGATCCTCCTCCTTCGCCGGCCATCGTTCTTCGTTGGCCACTCCATCAAATCCAGGCTCGAGTGAAGCCGCGACTCTCCTCCCTTCTCGTTTCATAGCCGAACATCAAAGAATCGTATCCTCCCAGGAGTTTCATCAGACGTAAAATCGCCTCCTCACCGCTTGCTCACCCACGAGGGAAGCGGGAGAGGAGAATAGGACTAAAGCTCCCCATCGACTAACGGGCAAAGGATAATTAAAGGCGCACGAGCGAAGGAACGTCATTGGGAGACGACTGCCGTTCAAAGTCCCTCTCTCGAAAACTTATGTTCCTTGTGCGTGCAAGAATTTTCTGTGAATTAAGTAAAAGGAACAAGGAAGCACATGATTGTGATCGGCCTCTGTGCTACACGTCGTTATATGCGGGGTCTGTACTAATTGCAAAGTGCAAGCTGTCTGGTGGTAAATTGGGAGAGGAGACCGCGATCTATCGGATCTGAGAACACGCTACACCATGACGCAGCGGCTTCAACAAACCAAGAACTATCGAGCTTTATCTAAATTTATCTAAGCCCCCGGCTAATTGAGAATAAGCCCAGAACCAAGATAATGAGAGAGGAGCTGCAGAACCCGTAAGGACTGCTCGCCAAGATCTTTCTGGACTTGTTGGCGACAGACGGGACAGATGGCTGTGGATGGTCGGGGGCGAGGGCAAGGACCAAGGGCACGCCGGAAGGCGCTACCGTCGACCGGGTGGTCGCGGATTGGACGCGCGCGCGGCGGTGGGGCGGAGCTCGGCTGAGCAATTGGAAGCGGCGAGCGCGCGGCCGGGGCGATTTCCCCAGCGAGCGAAGCGTGGATGGCGACTCGCGGCCGCCTAATGAAGTTGTGATCCCTCGGGGAGCGACATGTTCTTCCAAGACTCCGGCCTGCTCCGGGGCATGAAGGACGAGAACCTGGGACTACGGGCCACGCACTGGACACCTACACTCCTCGACTCGTCCCCAGCCAGGTACCTTCATCTCTCTTCTACTTGTCGTCTTTCGACAAATTTCGATGCGCGTGTGGCCCTCGGACTCGCGGAGGCCCGTCGGGCCGGCGGTGGTCCCTCGGTCCCATAACAGGGACCTCTACTCTCATTTCCATTTCTCCCGCACTCGCCCCGACGCACACACAAGAGAGGCGCCGACGACGCGCCGGTATCGCTCTCACTCGTTGTGAGGATGCCCCGGGTCGTCGTCGACCGCCCGTCCACCGGGGATTCTCCTCTCCCAATGAATTGTTAATCGACGAGACCGAGTCGACGCCTCCGGACGCGACTCCTCAAGGAATTCTTCTGTGGCGAGTGGCCGCTTCTCGTCTTCTCTTCTTCGTTTTCTTGCCCTCCCTTGCCGATTCCCGAGGAGGAAGCCTTCTGAGATTTCTAACTGTGATAGACCTCAAGGCGTTGCCGATTCTGACCAGTCGCTTCTCGTCTTGCAGTTCTCAGCTCTCGCGTGCTCACTTCGAGAAGCATCCGCCGAACAACCTTCGCAAGAGCAACTTCTTCCACTTCGTCATCGCCCTCTATGATCGCGCCAACCAACCCGTGGAGATCGAGCGCACGCAGTTCGCCGGCTTCGTCGAGAAGGAGAAGGAAGTCGACGGACAGGAGACCAAAAATGGCATCCATTACAAGCTCTACCTCCTCTACCAAAACGGTTCGTTCTCCCTTGCGACCCTTGACTCAACAGACGTCTGCCCAGAATTAACGGTGGCAGGGGAATTAGACGAAAATGAGGCGCGCTTGATGATGACGCAATGACGGCGGTCGTTTTTTTGCAGGTCTTCGAGCCGAGCAGGACTTATTCGTGCGTCTCATCGATAGTGTTTCCAAGCAGGTGAGTAACTTAAGATGAGTGGCTGGTACCTTTGATTTCTTCACGAGAAGTAAGGCACATGGCAGCAGCTGCCATTGTCATTGAGTGAGAAATCTCGCACTAGTCTTCTTCTCTTTCTCTCTCGCTCTTCACATCAATCGCCCACTTGCCACAATGTGTGGCAGGGGCGATACGATCTCCCTTCTCGCTCCCGCACGCACACTTGATTGCCGAGACTAACCGATTTTGGCTACAGGCAATCGCTTACGAAGGTCAGGACAAGAACCCGGAAATGTGCCGCGTCCTCCTCACACATGAAGTCATGTGCAGGTTCGTGCTGCCCGGGTTACGGTAGGACGTCGAGATTTTTAGTCGATGTTGCGAGAAGAAGAGCTGCGGGAATCGAAACGAGACGCCAAGCGACCCGGTGATCATTGACAGGTGAGGCAGCCTTCTGTCGCGTGGACGTCCTTTCGTGGCCTCATCTCCTTCTCCTCCCTCTTCGCCTTCTTCCAAGATTGCGCAATTACAACTGGCGTGCCGTCGTAAAAGCCCGGCGATAAAGCCGGCGAGGATCTCATTCTCGAAATTAAAACCCTCGCACCTTGTGTGAGGGCGTTAATTAAGATGATGGTCTTTCTCGCATTGGGTTGTGGTTCAATTTGAAACCGAACGTCGGAGAAATTTCGGCCAAGTTGCGTTCTTCGGTTTTCTGGAAGAGCGCGAGACCATTGGTCAAAGGCTGGCTGAGTCATTTCCATACTTTCCACAAATTAGACCATCCTCTCGAGGAGAATTTATGGTGTTACAAGACAAGAGAAGACGGCGAGGACCCGGCTCCGGGAAAACAATTACAGTGAGCCATTGTGTGCGCGAGGGTTCGTCGAGGTCCTTGGCGTTTCATGGCTGTGCGGGACGGGGCCCGGGCAATGGCGCTGCCAGCTGTGCCCGAATGAGGCACACAAAAGACGAAAGGAGAAGATGAGACCGAGGGACGAAACGGTTCTTGCTTGCAGATACTTCCTCAAGTTCTTCTTGAAATGCAACCAGAACTGTTTGAAGAACGCTGGAAACCCCAGGGACATGCGTCGCTTCCAGGTTGGTCTCTTTTCTGGTCTCTCTCGTTTGTGCTTGTTAGCGCTCCCTCGGGGTGTGGAAGGTGGCATACGTGGGGTCGTTGAGTGGTTCCATTGGGTGTCCCGTCGTTCCTCAGGAGGCCGCTTGATTGCATTGTATGCAAGCGAGGAGCTTGTCCAGGAATACTTCTCCAATTCAATTAGTTGGAATTTGCGGAGGGCACTCCACAAGCTCTTTCTTCACCCTCTTTCCCCTCTTGTAGGGAGCATCGTTTTGTTTTCCCATAAGGGCGCCGTAATTGACTCGACGCTGCATACGCTAACAGGTGGTGCCGGGGTCTTCTCACTCGCCTCGCCTCGCCTTTCATATCTCAACAAAAAGAAGGGAAACGGAGACGTCTCTCAAGCCGTCTCAGCGACCTCCGAGCAACTGCGTGCCTCACGCCTTTTCATGAGCGAACAAAGCGCCGGGTCTCGGCCCGGCGGCGGCAGCGGCGGATATCACTGGACGTCGCCCGCTTTATGACTGCGCGCGCTCTCTTCAAGATTTGCCACAGCTTGGGCTAAAGGCGCGCGCTACCGTATCCCCAGAGAGAGGCAATTCCCGAAATCCACACGCTCCAGAACATCGATTTCGGCCGCGAGGGGGAACGAGACCGCCGCTTTGTGGGCATCTTCACATTCTGGCGACTTGCAGGTGGTGCTGGGGACGACGGCTCGAGTCGATGGCCCACTTCTGGCGATCAGCGAGAACATGTTCGTGCACAACAACTCGAAGCATGGTCGACGCGCTAAGCGTGAACCAGTCACTGAAGGTGAGGACAGAAGGGGTTGAGGAGTGGCAGCCGGAAGAAGGAGGAGATGCACTCCTAATGAACATGAGCCTCTTCGTTGCGGCGATTGGATTAGGCGGCGCTCATTGGCCTAATGTCGGGTTTCCTGAGTGTTGATCCGAAGCTGGGGGAAAAGAGGGGAACTGTCTAGTTAAAGAACAATTTGCCTTCTTCTCGGACATCCGACAAGAAAGGAGAGGTTTCAGCTGTCGCTGACGGAGTCTCGCCAGCGTTTCCGTATATCATAAGCATAATTGTGGCGCGCGCATCCATAAAACCGTTGCCTTCGGGCGTCCTGTCACATATGTAAATGAGAGGAGTCGGAGACCCTCCGTCTCCTCGTCGCCCTCCCGGACACATGCCCACAATTTGTCGTCGAAGCGCGCATCGAACAAGTTGACCTCCTCCCTCTCCTCTCTCCCCTCTATCGCCGTCTTCCCGCGGACTCGCTTGCAGCTGTCCTTTATGAATTCGTCACGCACATTGCAAATGTGAATGGGGGCGAGGCGTGAAGAAAAATGCGAGCTGCAACCCGTGTGAACCCCGTCTCCTCAAGCCCTCCATCTCGGGTTACGGTAGCACTTCGGCGATTTTCGCTTTTGAGCATCACATGAGCTTCGAACGACGCGTGTTGGGTTCCTCGGAGCCGACTCAGCCCCATCCGCCCCCTCTATGACGGGCAAGAAATCTTCGCGAACACGACACAACCTTTTGTTTTTGCTCCGCAAAGTCAGAAATCGAGCATGGCAAGTACCGTAGTCGGTTCTTGATGACTGACAACATGTTTATTGCACAAAAGATTCTCTCTCGCTCTTTCTCTTTCAAGTCTTTTCACTTACACACGTAAATATGTTATCATCATTAGTGAGTGAGAGTGATGCAAGTGCCAAGGGATGAGTAAGACCAAGAGTCTAGGACTTACAGACACCGAGTGTACGGATTCCACCGAAATTGGAGTGCCCGCCGTGCCAATCATCAAAGCGCTGTGCCCGAGTGAGGGATGGCTCCAAGGAGGCACACAAGTTATCGTCATCGGCGAGAACTTCTTTGAAGGTCTTCAAGTGAACTTCGGATCCACAATCATTTGGAGCGATGTAAGAATCCTGCTAGTGAATATGTCTGAGACGCTTCAGGCTGTTCACTTGATCAGTCCACACGCTCTACGCATCACTACACCGCCGAGACACAATGCAGGTGTTGTGGATGTGGTCCTTCAGTACAAGTCAAAGCAATATCCGAGGAGTCCCGCTGGACGGTTCTCCTATGTTTGTGAGTGTTTTCCCTAAGATTCTTAGACAAATATTTACTTGTAGCCTTGAATGAACCGAGCATCGACTTTGGATTTCAAAGACTACAGAAGTTGTTGCCGAAGTACCCCGGGGATCCAGAGCGACTACCAAAGGACTTGATTCTGAAGCGTGCAGCTGAGCTGGCAGAAGCTCTCTATAACAGGTAGTAGAACGTCCCAGTGAAGAAGAGGAATTAGTAGTTGCAGGACACCCGCTGATCAGTTGACTCACTACGCATCGGCATACTCGGCACATTTCGATAACACCTCAGGTAATGCTGACTGTGCACGAGCACGAGGGACTCTGATTCAGACTATACGTCAACGCGATCGCACACGTCGCCACGAGCGATCACGAACTACGGAACGACCACGTCGTCTGTCTACCAAAACAGCTATCCAGCTGTCAGCGCCTCACCAGCGGCAGCCAACTTTCTTAATGCCCAAACAGGTAGTTTTAGTTGCGGGTCAGTATTTCATTGTTCAGGCTTCGCTCCTTTTGGGACGGTGAATCCATTTGCAGCTTCTCTTCAGCCCTCAGCTCGGTTGTCATAAACGCCGAATCTTCCTCTTTCCTCTTTCTTTCTACTCAATCCAGTCAAAGTTGTTTCTCGTTCTTCCCTCGTTCGCTCAGTGCACCTCTCTTCTTCGAGAAACGGAGCAGCGCCCAGCAATACACGACTTCCTCAAGGCACTTCCTCTCCTTCTCACTCCCTCTTCACCACAATCCGAGTACGCAAATCTCCTATTCAGTCTCAACGTCTGTGAATACACAATCTATTTTGCATTTACAACGTTCTACACATGAAATAATGTAACCTCCTCTTCTCCGTTGAAATATCCGTTATGACGCCCTTCGTTGAAGTTCTTATTCAATCACAACCAACTGGGTTATCGCACTGAAAGAGTCTCAAGTTGTGCTCAGTCTACCCTTCCTCATGGTGTTTATTCTTCTCTAGCCGCTTTTCAAATTGAAACAGGATTTGTTGATCTAAGTCTCTCACACTATGATCTCTCAATGATCTTCATGATGAATCGAAATCTCTCTGTTTCTCCTTATTCTCCTCCCGGATGATTCGCCGTTCTCCCCGTTTTCTGTGCATACGACAGGGGACCTGTAAGCCATACTGCAGTTTGCAAATAATATGTTTGCTCCTCTTTTCTCCACCAACACTGCACTCGTCACTCCTCTAGAGTTCTCCGTCTTTATCTTCGTTGTTTGTTGTTTTGTGTTAGTGTTCATGCCCGTGGAAACACTCCTGAATCCTCGCACGCGCACTTAACACAAACTTCTTGATGTCATCTTCATAAATGTTTACCTTCGAAAGCGTCTTCGTCGTCGGGACCCGAAAAAAAATTGCGAAACTGCGTGTTTCGTTTCGCTCGATAAGAAGGAGGAAATGGTTTGCATCATTCTACTAGCTCTCGTAGACTTCTTCATCTCACAGACACAGCTTATTGTTTGCGGCAAGAATGGTCATGTCCCGTCTTGCCTTCCTTCTCACTCTGTTCGTCGTCATCTCGATGCCATCCCGCGTTGATGCAACGTACACTCCGACCTCCTGCGCCTTTTGCCACTTGATAGAGACATGGCAACCTTTTATGGATCCAAGTATGATCACCAAAAGATTGAACCGAGACTCTTTTAGGTCGCTGCAACTTGTGGTGTAATCAGGCTTGTGAGAAGCGTGGTTTCAAGATTGGATGCTGCTATTGGTGGGTTCTCGCTTATGACTGCTATTGCTGTTAAAAACAGAGCGTCTTTCGAAGTAAACGTATTGGCAAAAAAAACGTGATCAAAAATGACATCAGTCACGATCACAATGGGAGGAAAGGGAGACTGATTGATATTCCTGCAATACTATATGGTAATAAGCGGGGTCGACAGTGTTGTAAGCGTCTGTTATCAAATGACGTTAGGTGGTAAGGTACTCCTCTGCAATGCGGTTCCCGAGAACCAGGTTATGGAGGAAGACCAATAAGAGCTCTAGAAGCAGGCAGAAACTCCGTCAAGTAAAGGTGGCTTTGCAAATGAGCAAGAACAACGTATGTTTGTTGCGGTCTGGAGGATGCAGAACGCTGATGTTAAACCGAAGGTGGATGTGAAGCTACCTCCTTGTCGTTCTTAGAGTTCTTCGTTGTTTGTTGTTTTGTAGCATTGTTGGTGATCGTGAAAACACTCTCGGAATCCTAGAACGCCGCACAAACTTCTTGCTGTCATCTTCATAAATGTTTACCTTCCCAAATCATCTTCGTCCCCCGCGTCACCTAGTGGAAGGTGTGAGAGACGGCGTGTTTGGTGTCACACATCGGGGGCTAGTAAACTGGCGCCGTCTCGGCCCCCCACCATTTTTCGAGTACACGCGCGAAGTCACGCGTATGTTGGGTGCTTCATCAAGTTCCCGAGGGTTAAGCGAAACGCTTGTTGGAGTGTGTCACGAGTTGGCGACACCAAGAAACCGATTTGTGAACCTCAAAATAGTCACCATTGTGTGCTAACTGCGAACATGATGAATGTGCCCGTAAGGAGTCAGTGCTTTAGCTGTAGTTTCGAGTTTCTCTTCCCATCGGCCCCCGTCTTGGGAGAGAGGAGACGGCCGCTGAAGAGGAGCAGGTTCTGGTTCGCCCGCCCGCCCGCCCGCCGTCGCTGGCTGTCGTTGACAAGGGCGCGGCCACGTGGTCGCACAACGTCACATCTTACCGTCTCTCTCGCGCCGTCTCCGCCCTCCACCCCGCCGCGCGCTCTCTCGCGGTCCCAGCATCTTTGAAGAGCGCGAACGACTATTTTTGGTGTATGGCGCCACCGGCGACGACGATCAACCTGATCAGCACCCTTCCGCGAAGTGAGAGACGCTGAACAAAAATAGAAAGCTGGAAAACTAGGTCTTGTTTGAATCGAGCCGAAAATAGGGAGCCGGCAACAGGATGACGGACTCGTGGGACAACTCAACGTCATCCTCTCTGTTCTCAACGTTTCTGATGTCAGGCTGACTTCCGTGAAGAGCATTGCGACGACACACTGACACGGCGTCCTGAATGGTGCCACTTTTGGCCACGATTGCAGCACGCGCTGAGAGAAAGAGGAAGAAGTTCGCTTGGCGCGTGGAAGCTGTCGTCGACATCAGCACCGCCGTGATGGACACGCAGCCCCTTGATGTTTTCTCCGATCTGATGCAACCCAAAGAAGAACCCCTTTACCGTATACTGATTGGATGGTCGTTCCACTGATGTTCCTCCTCTCAAATTCCAATAGAGGAAACTCTC
>JAQIXL010000007.1:0-118265 GCA_034700245.1 Poikilolaimus oxycercus
CCAACTTACAGGCCTATCGATATGCATCGTGTCCTAGAAGGTGAAGGGAACCGAGAAGAGGCGACCTAGCTTGATAAGAGAAGACGGACAAAGGGGTGAAGAGGGCTCGAGGTCTTCCTTTTTCACGGCCTTCTTATCTTTCCACTGAGTCATTCGTGAAGCCAAGCTGACGCACATGACAAGCTTTATTTGAGATGACGTGCGCTCAAAGATCCTTCATCAACCTTGTGAAATAGACTCGAGACAATTAGAAGCATGTGAAGGTAAAAGAAGAACTAGAGAAGAAAGGAGAACTAGACCCGCAAAGCTGAGCGCAATCTCCTTGTTTACTTCGCCAACGCGACGGCAGCAAAAGTGAAAACCGTGCTGATGATGATGAACGCAAGTTCCCTAAAGCCAAGTTTCGTTTGACTTTGGGGACTAGCCTGTATGAAGGGAACTGGTCCACTTCCACTTCCACCGACTTCTCAACGCCAAGTGATTTCAAAGCCGACTGAAGGGCACCTTTGATCTAAATAGTGAAGGTTTAAGCCAGCAGCTAAAAGTTTTACCATGACGACGTCTCCTTCGAAGATGACTCGAACATCCGGCTGCCGAGAGAAGCGATCTGGCGAAACATGCAACTATGGACACAAATCCTTTGCAAAGACAATGGATACCTTTTCCAGAACGGCCTTCTTGAGCTTGTTCTCGATCTCGGAGTGAAGATAAACATTCGCTACTTCGAACTGTGGTTGGAAGACAATCGTCTTCACCTGTTCACAGAGGAAATTGAAGATAAAAGAAGACTTACAGACTCCTTGGCGAGAACCTCGTCCACGAAGACTTCCCATTGAATGGGCGGCACGACTTCATTCAAGTAACGATATTCACTTCGTCGACGATACAGGAGAATTGCATTCGAGCCAAACCAAGCGACGAAGAGGCATCCGCCCAGCACATAGGCGCGTCGAACCTTCACTTCAAAGAAGGAGTCGATGTCGAAGAGACAAGCCACTCACTTCTATCACGCTTCTGCTCGCCAGTTTCAGCTTCCGATTGCGGCGGCGGGGCACTTGAGAATCGACGATGTGGCACATCAATAGCTGCACTTCTACTTGTCTGAAGAATTAAATTAACTGAAGAAGGAGAAGGAAGAAACGAACTGATGCAACCGCAGCTTCCGACCATGGACGGTCAGGTACAACTCGTGGCGAGAGAAACCTCCGAAGAGGTATTCGGCTGATACTCCTTACTCGCAAAACTTGCGACATCGACAACCTCAAATGTGCCTCGACTTTGAAGAACTTTAAGAATGGCGACCGTCTTCAAAAAATAATTTGAAGGCAATTTCACTGAAGGCGCACCTAATGCGCGCCTGCAACAAAATTGCTGGCGCTTGACCTTAGATCAAGTTGACCTACACGGAAAGAAGGAACATTCGGTGAATATCGCTGAGGTCTTCGAGACTTCAATTGATGCCTGTTTATGTGAAGACTAGAACGCAATTTTTATGCGTCGAGTATTGTATGTATAACTCGTATAATGAAGGCTTATTTACAAATAGATGTACTTTGAAGACTACGCAGTCATAGAAGATTCCTTCATCATATTCATCAAGGACTATGCGGGTAATAAATATACGGGATATTGTGGAGATTATGAAGTGCGGGAGTGAGGACTTGTCTACACGGAGAGACTCTATTGCTTGAGTAAGAAGAGGTGTCACTGGACTGTACGCTACCCATAGTGGAGAGGAGGAGGACTGGGGACACTTCTCCACACACATAAATGCTCTAGAACAACTAGCGACATTATGCTCAGGGCAGGGAGGAGAGAGAGGTGGAAGCGGTTGAAAGCATTAGCGAAAGCAAGAGTGGTCACCGAGTTGAATGAGAGAATAAGTGGGAGGAAGAGGAGAGAAAGACTCAACGAGAATCTGCCGAGATGAGCTGAGCCACGTCGTTCCAAGTAGCGTCACCCTGAGACTTCTTCATTCTCTTTCTCTCTTCACTTACGATGGAGTCTGTGACTCGATAAGAGTCGTCGTCGCCGTCTCGCAAATAGCGGGCCATGTCCACGTCACTCATATAAGGCTGCTGCAAGAGGGTGAAGGAGGAGAGAGAACGAACCGAAGGGAAGATGCCTTCTATCAAGTCGAGGGAGAGGTCGAGAGAGCCGCCTGGAGCCGTGTGCGTCTCAAGGCCCACCGAGGTGGCGCCCGATCCAACCGAAGCCGGAGTGTACGGAGCAGAACCTGCAGTCGAAGAGTTATTTCTGAGAGAAGAGACGAACCTGCGACAGACATAGTTTCGACGCTCGAAGACTGTGGAGGAGCGGCGACTAAGTGAGGAGGACTTGTCGTGCCGGGCACCGCCTCGGCACCGCTGCCGCTTGGAGTGGCGGACGCCTCTCCGCCAGGCCTCGTCATCTTCGATGGACTAGAACTCGAGTTGATGTCTTAGAATGAGACTTGCCTGGACGAGGAGGGTGCGAAGGGACTCGCGAGAGGCGACGGAAAGGCTGCCCCGGCAGGTACACTCATCGGGGCGAAGGGCGACTGGGCAAGGGGAGTCTGCACGAAGGATTCACTCTTCATGCGCTTCAATGGATGAGTTCCTCCTCCACCTGCAAGCGACGCTCTAAATATTTTTTCAAAGAGAGGCGGCTGAAAATCATGCTGTTTTTTCTGAAGTGCAAAAGAGGCTGAGACAAGATGAAGGGATAGACCTGCGGACTCGGCGATGGCGCGTTTCCTGTCCTGCCAGTCGGGAGGAGCGGCCTCGATGGGTCTCCAGTTGCCAGCGGCGTCGACGAAGATCTCGGCCACGGGGCGAGTGGCAGTCTCTCGAAGGACGGCGGCCGTGAAGTGGCAGATCTCGATCTCGCCCGCGTTGAAGATGCTCTTGCAGAGATGGCACTCGAAGTGGGCGTTGTCTTGTTGCATGGCGAGGAAGGGTTGCAGGTCGAAGCAGTGGGCGTGCTGACATTTGAATGAGCGAGCGGGCACATGCATGCGTCTTCGAGTTCGTTGACAGAACAAAGGAACTCGCACTCCGCCCGCCAATGCCGGGTTCATCGTCTGCATCCTTCGAACGAGACTCGCCACTACAAAAGAATGGAAGGGACAGAGAGGGACTCACTTCTCTCCTTCGAAGCCTCGGCCGTGGCTGTTCTCTCATTGCGTTGGACGATCTCGTCGATGGTCGCTCTCAGCGGGGTTCGAGTGACGAGTTGCATGATGAAGGCGTGACTCTGCAAGACGACCACTCAACTCCGAAGAGGGAAGGGGGAGAAGACGCTTCGTGTTTTCCACGATTGGTCAGCAGGCGAATCTACGCGGCAGCGGCCGAGGCAATGAAAATATTTGTGAGAGAGGCGGGAGTGGCCGCCGAGTCAAAAACAAGCGTCTGACATGGTGGAAGAGGGAAGGAGAAGGAGACTCACACAGACACATTGATGGACCGTGATTTGGAGTTGGTTGAGGCCTCTTCGACAATGCTCCTTGAGGTAGAGGGCACGATGGGCGAGGATGGGCACGGTCACTCCATTCACGGACACCTGCAACTCTTCTTCTTCTCTTCTGAAAGAGTTCCCTCTCGTGACGCGGAGATCGAATCGATGCTCATAGGGGAGAGAAGAAGGAGACTCACGCTCACGGAGACGAGCTGCGGCGCGTCCTGACGGGTCGGCCACTGGTTGCTCTGCAGAGAGGCGGCGTCCTTGTGGAAGCACTTGAGTTGCACGTCCGTTTCCGGGCTGCAAACATTCTCTTCCGAGGGGAGGACCCACTCTTGGAGGGCCGTCATCTGTTCATCACTCAAGGAGAAGGAGAAGTTCGAGGTGTGCGCGTTGTGCTCGAGATGGAATTGACGAAGAATGACCTGAAGAAAGAGATGAGACTGGAGAAGAAATATCTACCTCCTTGGGAGTGGTCATTCGAGGTTCGAATTCAGCAACTGTGGGATTGGGGACGGCGAGCACAGCTTGTTGCTGAGGCATCCCAGACTGCATCTGTCCGAAGAGAACGGGAGGTCCCGCTCGAATCTGAAACTTCACCTCAAATGTTTGACAACGAACCATTTGAGGACCAGAAGCATACTGGATGGTCTGCTCCATGGGCACTCCTCCTCCTCCTCCTCCGGGGCCGGGCGGGTAGCGGGCCATCGAGCCTCGAGGAGGCATCTGGCCAGGAGTCCTGAGAAAGAGATAAACAGAGCGAGGGAGAGACAGACCTGGTCGTGGCTGAAGGGGTAGAGGCGAAGACGTCGCCGCCCGGCGAGGGACGACAGGTGCGCGTCCGTGCTGGTGGCAGCTGCGACGCCATCGACACTGCCGGCACAAGGACTTGTCGCTGTTGGAGGGCCGCGTGTTGGACAAGGAAAGGCTGAGGACGCATGTAGTCTGGTGGAGGATGGTAGGCTTGGTAGACCGGGGTCTGAATGCTTGAGGAGGGAGAAGAGAGACAGACCTGCTCAAAGGGAAAGGCTCTTGCACCGGACGGGTCGACGGGGTAGGGGGAGAGCGTCGAGGGAGACATGGACGAGGGATGGCCGCCGCCTGGGAGAGCGCCCTTCAGAGAGGCGGGAAGGGCTGACTCACCGAAAGGCAGAGGATGGTAGGGACTCTGAAGGGGCGACGCCTCCGCTGTCGCCAGGCCCATTGGCCACATCGTGCTGCAACCCCCAATTACTCATACTTACTAAGAGAGAGCAAGACTCCTCGACACACACGGAATTGCGGGGAGAAAGGGAAGGGCGAAGGAGAGAGGGGAGGGTTGATAGTGTCCGGCAAGGAGGGGAAGTCGCGCCGCGTGGAAGATTCTATCTGCGTGAGCGAGAAGAAAGAAAGAGGCGGGAGTGCGGGGGGCGCGGGGCGACAGCCCTTATTGGATAATGAGCGGGCAGTCGGGGCTTGGCACGAGAGCCGCCGGCGAGGGACGCGTCTCCTCGCTCGCTTGGAAGGGGCTCGAGGGGGCGCCGAGGAGGGAATGGAGCGCCGGCGAATAATTGTGGTGGCGGGCGAGGGGGGGGGGGGAGGGCGAGTCTCCGCGTGCTCCGTGTCAAACGCGATATTAGAGGGCGAGGAGGGAGAGAAGAAACGAAAAATAAGGTTTGGCCCGAAGGAGGAGAGGAGGAGGAGGAGAAGGGGACTCGGCTCTTCCCAGTGTGCGGCCCCTTGCGACCTCGTCCTCTGGTCGCGCGTCACCCCGAGACCACAGAGACAGAGACACTCCTCTCGCTCTATCACCCGGACACGGTAGTCCGAGACGATGGCACGCCGCCCCGGTCACTCCGCCCTCCTCCCACGGCTGCAGGGAGACAGCGATGGAGACGCGCGAACAGAACTGAGACAAAGGAAGCAGGATTTGAGAGGGCGAGGGAGAAGGTCAGAGCGGGGCGGCAGATGGTCGCTCGCTCGAAGGAGGAGAGGGCAGAGGGAAGAGGGGCGATGGACACGACTGGAGAAGAGCCGTGCGGGCATCCGGCGACGGGAGAAGGCGGCTGGACAGCGCGAAATGGGTTATGTGCACAAGCGGGCGAGCAAGTGGAGCGAGACGAATGGACGGCAGTCCGAGATCGAGGCGACTCGCAGGTGGGCGACCCCTCGGCCCTCCTCTGACCTCGACCCTCCTCGGGAAGACTCATGGAGTCCCTCTCCCCTCTCATTCTCTGACAAGACAAGGGGAGGAGGGAGAAGAAGGAAGAGCGGAAACGGTAGGAACAGCTTCGTCTGCGATCACTCTTCGTCGCGCTTTTTGAGTGCGAAGAGACGCCGTTTTGGTGGAAGTGGCCAGTTGACGGGGATCTGTCTCCCCTCCTCCCTCTGCTCCCTCTCCCTCCCCCTCCCTTCTCCTCTTTCTCTCCTTCGACCACTCGGGAATCACCTGGAAGCCTCGGAGACGCCCACGCTCAGTTGTGCATCGAGGGATGGTTGTGCTGCCGCTTCTGCCGCCGCCTTCTTCGCTCTCGACTTCTTTGATGCGGCAGCCTTCTTCTTGCGAAGTTGCTCGTACCAACGATTGATTCGTACTGTAAAGTGAAGAAGTTGAATGAGAAGGAGGAGGCGAGGAAGAAGGAAGAAGGCACTCGAAAGACATTGAAATTAAGGAATTCTCTAGTCTCTCGGGAGTCTTGATGGCGACTCACGACTCTGGGTCTTGGTGAGGAGTTTGCGATGGGAGTGGCAGACGCCGAGGAGTTGGACGGCGAGAGAAGAGTCGAAGCCTTCGAGGGAAGAGTTCTCGACGATGGCCTGCAAGGGAGAGTGGAGGGATGGTCGGAAGCCGTAGAAGGAGAAGAACGACACGGAGAAGGACGGATTTGTTTGCGAGCCGAGGGACCAGTTCCCCGCGGCGCCCGCTCCCTCCCTCGCCCGTCGCCTCACCTCCAGCGCCTCCATGAGATTCGCCTCGAAGGCTGCATTGAAGGCTCGAGCATCCGAACACCACGCGAGCAGCTCCTGACAGCCCGCCGCGAAGCCCGCCGGGTCACGGACACTCTGCAAACTCTCTTCGATCAGGGAAGAGAGAGGATGGAAGAAGGTAGAAGAGCGAAGAGAAGAAGTGAGCAAGAAGAAGGAATGATCTTACATTGCGAATAGAGACAAGTCGTTGGTTGTTCTGTTGAACGTGCTCCTCGTAAGAGATGTCGTCGGCCATCGCCCCGTCGACTGGGGGAGAGGGAGACGGAGGAAGAGGGAGACGAGGTGGAGGAGCCCTCAAGAGAGAAGAGTCAGTCGACAGGATTCCACGCAAGCATTCGCCCAATCACATAGATCCCCGCGAGCGCACGAAACACAACGAAACTCGGCGATGACGAAAGGATTCGCGAGGGGCGACGAGGACCGGCACCCGGGGACGAGGCGAGCACTCTCCCTGCGCTCTCTCTGGGGAAGAGACACTGCGCGAAGCTACTTCGTGTCTGTCTGAGAAGGGAAGGGAAAGGGAAGGGAAGGGGAAGGGGGAAGGGAAGGAGGCGAGGGGAGACATCAGGTGACTTGGATGGCCGCCGGGAGGGAAGAGTCGTCCAGAGGCGATCGATTCAGATTGCTTCGATGGACAAACAAAACGGGCGAGAACTGGTCTCCACAGGCATGCTGCGGGCCACCGAGGAACAGTGGCGGCGACGAGGCAGCGAGGCTCCACGGCCACGGGCGGGGCGACGCCTCCCAGCCTCGGGCGAGCAGACGAAGGGAGGCGAAGGGAGGGGAGAGGCCTTCCGTCGCCGCCTCGAACCGCGAACCGACTCGGGGAAAGGAAAGGGAGCTAAGCGAAGAGCAGAGGGGAGCCTCGAGCAGGAACTGGATTCCCAGCTCTGCCGTCTTCGGCGTCTGCGCGCCTCTCGCGACACCCGAACATGAACTTTATCCTCTCTCTGAGAAGGAAAGAAGGAGATCCACACTCAAAAAGGACATTCTCCCTTCAGGAAGGCATGAGGATCCTCGCCCGCAACACGAGGGGAAGAAGTGGAGGAGTCCGAGTGACGGGCGTCCTCCTCCGTGGTCTTCCTCCGTCGACTGCGTCGAGCCTCGGGGGACGAAGCGGGTGAGAGGAGTCCCGTGTGGCGAAATCTGACACAACATTGAGCATTGTCTGTCTTTCTCACCTGGCGATGATCTTCGAGACGCATCCATGCGAGATGCACAAAGTCTTCGAGATCGCATTCACCTTCATTCCCCCGAGATGGAGTTCCACGATCTTCCTCCTCTCTTCCATTCTCAGAGGTCGACCCGGGCAGTAAGGACGTCCATAGAGGTTGGTGCCCGTGCCTGCAACCACATCAACACTCTCAACAACACAAACAAACACCTCACGTTTTGTTTTCCTCGTCTCTTCCTCGCAAGTCTCGGGAGTGCTCGAGGTGGAAGTGGAGGTGGAAGGAGAGAAGGAAGAAGGCTTCAGCCAGTTGTGGAAGTCTCTCTCCAGAGTCTCAGGACTTGACAAGTCGATGACGCAGTTGCAGCTGCCTTCACAGTGCCATTCGGGCACCTCGTATGCCATCTTCTAGAAGCATTCTTCTTCTTCTCTCGGAGTCTCAGACTCGAGTGAAGGCGAGGCTCGCCGGCAAGCGCTTGGCAAGGAGCCCGCGGGCATGCAAACCGGACACGCTTCTCCTCCTCCACGAACACGTACAAACAAACAAGCAAGGAGGCAAGAGGGAGAAGCAGAAAGAGAAGGGGAAGGGGAAGGGTGACCGCTCGCCGAGGACGCGCACGCTACAAGACTGCATGAGACGGAGTTCTGCCAGTAGCGACGCCTCCTCGGCCACTGTCCAGGTTCGTGAGCAATTCGAAGAAGGAGAAGGGGCAGGCGGAGGAGAAGAGAGCCCAGCTCGGCCAACCCGAATGCGGGTCCACGAACCCACTTCCCCCTTAAAGCGATCACTACCCAGATCATTCGCCAAACGGTTCGAGTCGGGCAAATCGAGAGGAAGGAAAGACGCACGCTCTATTGATGGCTCTTTCGTAAAGAGGAAGAAGACACGGTAGAGCGACGCTGCAAGAGTCTCTTCTCGGGGGTGAACCGAGAAGAGAAACCTTGAAGGGCGCGAGAAGAGAGAAGGAGAAGAAGTTGTCTCTTACAGGTGGGCGCGAGGAGAAGAATGACTCTCAATTCACAGAAAGAGTGAGCTGTGAGTTGAATTGCGAGAGGAAGATCCCTTCTCGGTGCCCCGTCCAACTTCCACGCCATCGACTCCTCCATCGACGTCCACCATCACCGAAGATTCTTCACCGAACAAGACTCGTGAGAGCTGTTGTGGAACGGGGAGGACGAAGGGGAGAAGACCTTCTCCTCATCAACAACTGAGACCTCGAGGAAGTAGCAAATAAGAAGAGAAGTGGGTAGAGGAAGGAGAGGAAGAAGTTGGAGCGAGGAGGAATGAAGTCGCGCATCGCGTCAAAGAGAACGGGTTCGCCAGCGCGGCTACCGTATTTGATCCCTTGTTCAAGTCGGGAATTGGAAACACTTCCATCCTCGCTTCCAACAAGAAGAGTCCTAAATTCTGGCTGAATACCAAAGGGAGAAACTTCTGACTCAAAATGAGCTTTGGAACTGTTTCAAAATGTCTTTGGGGATGCATGAAGATGAAAGAGATCAAGGCTTCTTTAGAGAAATGACGCTATTCATGGAAGTTCATATATTGAGAGAACAAAACAAGGGAAACAACTTCTTCATTCAACAAATTCGAGATTGAGATCTTATTGAAGAAGATTGTGGAGTTCTGTCTCCAAATGCATCTCGCAGTCTAAATATTTCTTTATGAAGACCTAGTGAGAAGACAAGCGCAGAAGGAGGAGGATGCAGGGGGAATGAAGTTGGGGGAGTGGGGGGAGTCGTCCTCGCAGGTGGCAGTCGCCGTCGTGGTTCCTCCGAACGGGCAGGCTAGCGACGGCGCCTGCAGAACAGGAAAGGCGCGAACTCGCAGAATTGCTTCGGCTCACGGCGTCGGGAATCGCCGCATCCCCGGCCTCTTCTTCGAATTTCTACGGCGACGACCACTGCCGAGGCTGCCCTAGACACCTTCCCCCGCCACCCTTTGGTCTTGTACTCCTTCCACTCAAGTCTTTATTCCTTCTTCAACGACGAGTGCCGTCCTCGAAGAAAACGCCGCCGTCGAGGGCACAGTATTTGGGACAGATTCCCTTCTCTCCCGTCGACCCCGGAGGTCCGGCGGCTCCCGGAGGACCAGCATTTCCATCAGACCCCGGCTCTCCAGGAGGACCAGCCGGCCCTTTTGGTCCTGGAGCTCCAGGTGCTCCATCGTTGCCAGCCAGTCCCGGAGCACCAGGAAGGCCGATCGGTCCAGACGGCCCTGGTGGTCCAGGTTCGCCTAAAGAACTCGGTCATTCTTTCAAGAATGGAATTGAACCTGCAATCAGTGGTTCGGCGACGGCGTTCTCTCCAGGTTGCCCGGGAGGTCCAGGAGGACCGGGATTCCCCGGTGGTCCCGGCGGTCCTTTCGGCCCTGGTTCTCCTGGAGCCGCGTCTGCTCTAAACCATCAAATCCGCGTTGTTAGAATTGGAATAGAACCCTGCTGCTCCAGGCTGACCCGGAGTTCCGGGGTCACCCGGGGGACCGGGGAGTCCAGGTGGTCCCGGAGATCCCGCTGGACATGGCTTGCACGGCGGCGGAGTGATAGGCTTGCAAGGAAGACTTGGTGGTCGTCCAGGACTACCAGGCACCCCTGGCGCCCCGGGTTTTCCAGGTCGACCTGCAAACTCATTGGACTACGGTAACGTTCGACGAAGAGTGAAAGCTAGCTCTCACTAAGGGGTCGTCTCAAAGTGCTAAGAAAAAAGTGAATGAACGAGTTACCGGGTTTGCCAGGAGTGCCGGCTGGTCCAGGAGGACCGGGCAGACAGCAGGATTCACATCCTTCGGCTTGACGAGCTGTGCGATTGTGCGACTCGAGGAAGACGGTCTTGAGGCCGCTCACCTCAGACCAAATGTCTTTGGCAGACGCCTGCCAGTGAGATGAAAGAGAAGTGAAGACTCACTCGACAGAAGAGCATTTCTCTGTCCATCGAAGACCTCACATGGCGGACATAACGGTAGACGAGGGGCAAGGAGACGCACACTCCCAGCACCGACAACACCGAGCAGGCGACGGCAGCATTCGCTACGAGGCGATAGGCCTTCACACGAGTCTCAGCCTCCATCGCCTGTGAGGCTCCAAGCGACCTCACGTTTTAAAGACCAAGAGGGAGGGAGGGCGGGAGGAGGGTGGGGGCGGTGTCGTCCTGAAGGGGAAGGATCTCGTCCTCGAGTAGCGAGCAAGCATCGGAAGGAGAAAAAGGCGCTCTTGAGAGACTTGCCTTCTATTTTCCTTCCAAGCGAATCCTCGGCCACAAAAGACGATGATTCTTGAAGGAAAGAGGGCAGAACCGCAGTTCGCCCACTTCGATTCACGCCGGTCACACTACCCCCCCCCCCCCTCTTCAGTCTTTCCTTGACGACTGGAACTTGGCAGAGTAGTGATTAGAGGGGAAGCAGAGGGAGGGGAAGGGACGATCAACTGGTTGCTTCTTCCGAGGAGTCGGGGCAATTTGCCTCCTTTCGCCCTCAATCCAGCCACTTGGAAAGAGAGCAAAAAAGAAAGTTGCCCTGAGTGGTGCCTTCTTTGCATGCGAGGATGAAGGGCGAAGAGTTAGAATTGGATAGAGTCTCTCGAGATGGGCTGCGTCGAGTGCCACAGCGGCGTCCGTCCTCTGCACTTCCTCGTCGCCCTCGAGGTGTTCGTGCTCCTTCTCCTCGCCTATCTCTTCCTCCTTCATCCCGTCTCCGCTTGCTCCGACATCCACCCTCCCGATCTTGAAAGAATCAGTGGCTTCTGCCACGACAACATTCAAGTGAGCTTCTCTTCTCTTCTCTTCTCTTCTCTTCTCTTCTCATCCGAAGACTTCTTTAGAAGCACGTGAACAACGAGACGAGCTCTCTTCGAGTGCGTGTCGCCACCAACGAATGGGGAGATCTTGCCGAGTTCGTCCTTCCCCCTCTTCCCTTCACTCTTGTTTCTAGTCGTCAGCTTCTCTTCGACGCCAACGAGTTGCGTTTCTGTTCGGTGATCCCGACGGAAGAGCGTCTCCTTCTCGCTGACTCTCGTTCTCGTGAGTCTCTCTTCTTTCTTGATAAGGTCAGGCACGATTTTGATCTGTTCCCTTGCTTGTCTGGCCGCCTTCATCTTCCTTCTCTTCGACCTCTACCTGACGACTCGCGGCTTCTCCTCGCCTTTTCTGCGTGTCCCCTCCCTCCTTCTCTACGCGGCCATCTTTGCTCGTTCGTCGTTGTCTTCTCTTTCAATTTCTTCAGTGTTGCTCATGGAAGAGCTCTGGGGTGAGCAAGACGAGGTGCGTGGCTCGCTGCCTGATGAGTGGGCCTCCTCCAAATGGGCGGCTGCTCTCGTCTTCTTCGGCAAGCTCCTGCACACGCTGCTCCCGCACTGTGCTGAGGTTTCCGAGGAATTGAAGGAGAAGGAAGAAGCAGACGAGGATTACGGTGGACGAAGGAGTGAATCTGACGTTCTTCGACTTCTCCCGCCACTACGGATCGGCGGAGTCCCGGGGTCACGACCCGCAATAAAGTCTCTTCTTCCACACTTTCCTTCTTCTGTTTGTGCTCTTCCTCAGCGGGGTTCCATTCGGGATTCGCCTGCTTGTCCGCTTCCTCCTTTGTCCTCGGCCCTCGACTCTCGACCAACATACGGACGCCATTATACCCTTGAGGAGCGAAGGGCCGCCCTCGAGCGGGCGTCCCTCGGTCGTCCTCGCCTCGCCTCTCTTCACTTCTCCTTGACATGACCGACATGGCACGCGACCTCCCGGCCAACTACGTCAAGGTGCTCCGCATTCGAGGCTTGTCTTCTTCCTCTCGCTCAGCTTTCTTGTAGATTCCAATGGCGAGGAGAAGGCCTTGCAGTTCCCCGTCTCCCTCGACTTGGAACGACCGAAAAGGGCGCGTACCACTTTCACCGAGGAGCAGGTTCCCCAGTCTTTTTCTTCTCACCAATTGAGTACTCTCAGGTCCGCGAGCTGGAGGCGGCCTTTGCCCGCGATGGATACCTCGTCGGAGAAGCGCGGAGGAGTCTCGCTCTTCGTCTTCAGCTTTCAGACACTCAAGTCAAGGTCTGGTTCCAGAACAGACGCACCAAGAATCGCAAGAAGGGCACCGAGTCGTCCAGGTTCATCTCCTTTCTTATGTATTTTCTTGTTGAGGGAGGAGAAGACTTCTCCTCGAGAGCAGCCTCTGCCCGTCTTCCTGGGCGCCATGTCCTGGCTGCCCCCTCTCAGTTTTCTCGCCGACAACTCGTCTCCGATGAGATCTTGAATAAATCCTTCCCCTCTCTTTCCCCTCTCTCAACCTGCATTCAAGTCGCCATGCTTCGTCCATTCCCCGCTGTCCTCTCCTTTGTCTTTGTCCTCGTCTTGCCAGCTCTCGTCCTCTCTGCGACGGGCCGTCATGTGGACTACAACAAACTCGTGAAATGGGGTAGTCTTTCCTTGTAGTTCTTAGCCTTCTGTCAGAGAAGCGGACTCTCAATTGCACGGCGAAGGGCGACTGTCGTCTCTCGGTGGGAATGCAGAGTCCCGTGCCCACCAACTGTCACTCCACGAGCGACGAAGGAGGACCGCGCACCTCGTGTTCCATCGCTTGTCGCGGCGCGGATCGGGATTCCGTCATTTCGAAGACTCCGAGTTGGCGCCATGCTTGTGTCCGCTTCCACAGCTATGACACAGAAGTGGAAGGCGACGAATGGTTCATTTGGAGGGCGGGTCGCTGTCTGGGACAGGAGATCGCCCTCGAGGTGCATTGTGGCTTCCCCGTGCAATAAAGTCTCCTCCCCTCCTTCCTCTCTCTATGACGTGGGGCTTCTTCGACGAGCTGAGTGACCGGCTGCTTCGAACGAGACACAAAGCGCCGCCGCCCAACGAGTCGCCTCGTGATGGTCGTCGCGGACGCTCTCTTCATCCTCACTTCCCTCCTCGCCCTCGTCGTCGCTCTTCCGCCCATCAGAACTTCCTACTACTGGAGTGAGTCCTCTCCTTCCTCTCATTTCTCGCCAGCTACTCGCACCCTCGACTGCGTCAACCTCGGCCCCGATGCCACTCGATGTTCTCTTCGAAAACAAGGCACAGTTTCCGAACTGAACCCTGGTTGCTTCGACGAATTCGATGAGGTCTTCCTTTAGTCTCCCCTCAAGTTTCCTAGAAGAATAATACGCGAACATACTGTCGTTTGATGTGTGAAGAGGCAGACGAGACGACGGTTCTGTCGAAGACGCCCTCGTGGAACCATCGCTGTGCCAATCATCTCACTTATCGCCTTGAGAGACGTCGTCGAGACTGGCAAGTGCTTCTTTGAGAGAAAGACCGAAGCAGGTATCTCTGGCGCAGCTCCAATTGTCTTCTCACGACCATTTCCTTCGAGATTCGTTGCGGCTTCCCTCGAGATCCGAGGGTGTTCTATCGTGAGAACCAAGAACTCTTCGAGTATGAAGACGCCGAGCCCTCGCCTCGTAGTCCCTCTCTACAGAAGCAGAGGAAGCCCTTCTGAGGATCTTATTCTCCCTTCTCATCTCCATTCATCTCTTTTTTCGTTGCAATTCTCGTGTGCAAGCCATAAAATGGATCCGCTAGAAACCACTGACCAAGGCTCGTCGATCTCAAAGCAAAGCATGGTGAAAAAGAGCAAAACTCGTCATGACGAAGGCGCCAGAACAGATCTCGATCCTCTCCTCAGCTCGTTTCTCTCCACTCCAACGCCTTTTATACCCCCGAGAAGCGGCTTGTCTTCCTTCAAGATGCTGCGTGTCCTCGCCTTGCTTCTCGTCGGCCTTGTTCTGGCACAGGAGGAGACACCCGAGGGATTCCGTTGGGCGCGTTGGGGTAAGTTTTCTTGTTGAGTCGAGGTCGTGGCAGAGGAGAGGACCCTCGACTGCACCACGCGACCCGGAGAGTGCATTCTCCTCGCCCCAAAGGCGAAGGTTCCTCGCGACCCGGCCAACTATAAGTGTCGCCGCGAGCCAATGCCGCATCCCGAGTGGAACCCTCTCGCACGCAACTCGACCACACGCCTTGCCTGCCCCATCGGATGCGAGCCTTACGCAGATCTCTCGGTTTGTCTCTCTTTGGCCTCATAACCTTGATAGGTTCTTCAAAAGAAGCCCTACAACAATCCCGCCTGTCAGAAGTACTACACTTATGGTGAGTCTCTCTCAGAAAGTGAGATGATTTCAGGCAAATACCGCGATGAGAAGGAGAATGATTGGTATCTGTGGGTGACGGAGCCTTGCTTGTCGCTCACTGGAGTCAACATCACAACTCACTGTCGCTTCAAGGACATTCCCCATCAGCAGATCCCCTTCCAGTAGTTCTTTTCCCGGAATAACAAGTGCAATCAAAGAGTGCAAGAAATAAAGTGCAAACCTCTTGGACAAGGTAAACACAAAGTTTGGAGTCGTCATTTATTAGATTTCGAATATACATGTCCGCATGTGAGGACACACATCCCCGGGGCGACGAATGATCACAAAGAACTAGAAAGGAGGACAAGGAAGGGGGACTAGACGAGCACTCTAGAGCTGCCACTGTCTCGTATCACAGCCGGGAGAAGGATGAACAAACAGGATTGAGCAGTGGTTGGCAACTCTCACGAAGACGCGCGCCAACTATTGTGGACGAGGAAGGAGCACGTGAAAGCTGAGGGAAGAAGACTCGACCTGCATAACATTCCATTCAGTGATTGTAAATCTCCTTGAGTCGATCGCAATTCGGCGTCGCCAATCTCTCAGCCCGTCGCAGCAACTCCACATCTTGGTAAACCCGTGCGCGATAGTACATCGTCTCTTCTGGAATAATCATGAATCTTTAAAAAAAGAACAATAGACTCACTTTGGTTCTGCTCTTTGTAGCAGTGCATTCGAAGCTGCGATATGTACTCGTCTTCCACTTGATTCTCCACGAGTCGTATCTTCCCCCGATACGTCGTTTCAAAGTCTTTCTTCACGAAATATGGCACTTTGAGTTCCGTCGTTTCGCGACGTTCAGTGTATTTACTAAAGATAAAATTTTAGTTACTCGAGGTAGACTCACTTTGTGTGATGCAGAGAAAATGCAGGATCTCCGACCATAAACTGAGCTAGAAGACCGAGAACAAGAATGGCAAGAAGAGGAACCAGTTGCAAGAACGGCGCGTACGCACTCTGAACAAGACTCTGAGAGTTCGACAAATGACAGACTTCTTCTCGAGGAGTTTCCTGTCGCGCATGGAAATGATGCTGTTGCTGACGCCTCCGTCCCACGGACTCCGAGGGGAACTGCCCACCGAAGAACATGTTGAAGATCTCCTCAGCCGTAAAGTCAGCTAAATCTTGAATTAGAAAAGAGCTCGTTCACTTACATTCAAACCCGCGTCCGTAATCGTACTCGAAGTAGTCACCTCTTTGAGTCTGTCGCCGCTGAGGACCTTCCGCTCCGTACATATCATACTGTTCGCGCTTCTCCTTCGATGACAGTACAGCATATGCGTTGGCAAGAGCTGAACGAGACGAATTGACAGCTAACGACAACTAACCTTTAAACGCTTCAGTAGCATTTGGAACTCGACACTTGTCGGGATGCAACTACAAAAGAAACAAGTTGAGGACGCAACGTAAGATCTTACTTGCAAGGCCATCTTTTGATATCCTTTCTTGATCTGAATGTCCGTGGCATTCTTCGGCACACTCAGAATCTCGTAGTAGTCGCGACAATGACGAATTCTTTCGACGAGCTTCATTTCCTCTTCCGTGTAATCCACACCCAATTGTGCCGCACTCGCCGATCGCGGCGCGGATCGCGACCTCGGCCGACCATTCGCGGTGCTCGTCAAATTCGCGGAACTCGAAGACCCTGCAGTGTCGTGGTCCAAAAGATTCGAATAAAGCAAACCTTCTTCGTGCTTGTGCTTGCGACTGCGCAACGTTGGCTCCTCGTAGTGGTCATCGTGGGCGTAGCCGGAGGATGTCTGCTGCTCGCTAGCTGTCCGTCGGAAAGACGACGACGCATCTCGGGGTCCGTTTTTTCCCATTCCTAGCGCTTTCGACAACAAAACTGAAATACAAGCGAAATGAGAGCGTTAAGCGGAGAAAGTGTATAAAAGACACGGGGGAGGGAGGCGTAATAGACGCAAGGTCCGGACGACAGCTGTTCCTTGTGCTTGCTGCACAAGTCTGCTCCCGGTAATGCCCAATGTCCGAACTCTTATTTGTTGCAAACTATGTGATGAACCGGCTAATTATAGTTGTAAGAATAAGAAAAAAAGACTAAAACAAGGACTTACAAGATATATCTTGTTCCGGGTTGAGCTTCTTCGCCTTGTGAAGCATCCGTTCTGCTAGTTTCGCGTCGCCCGCCTTGATCGCCTCGCGAGCTTTGTCCATGCAGAGCAGTGACTCTGCTTTATTCGCGTCGGCCGTCATGACGAAAGTGCGTAAGGACACGTCAGAAGGTCCTTTTCACCACGCGACCCCCAATCCTTGTTCTTCCTGCAAATTCACTAATTTAACACCATCGACACACTCAATTTCGCGGTAAAATCAAGAGAGAAGAGTGAAAATGAAGCGAACACCGGGTGATAATGGAGGAAGAAGGACAAACAGGTCGGCTCTTTGCATCGATGCTTTTTCTCTGGCCCCTGAGAGACGCCGCGCGTCGCGTCCTGCTAGTCAGGCAAAGTGGGCGCTACGCAGTCAATTCCGCCGAACAGCGCGACTTTCTTCTTTTCTAATCTATTGTTTCCTCTTCTGTGTCACGTGTCTGATCAACAGAAATGTTGCAAGTAGCTAGTGGCAATGTCGAGTGCTCTCCATCTATGCATACATAGTACTTTGTCCATTTTAACAAGCCTCATGGCAAAATCGTGCGAGGAAAAAAAAGCTTCAGTTCATCAGACTGTTTCAGAAATCTGTGATACATTTCACAACAAGAAGATGTCTTCTTCTAAAGAACCTCAACCGGGACCCTCGAAGGAGCCGAGGCAAGTGCGCGACCTGCTCGCCGCCCTCGAGAAAGCTCAATCTCGTGGTCAAACCAAGACCACGATATCATCTGCCGCTTCGACTTCTGCTTCAGCCAAAAAGGAGAAAGAGAAGCCGACGCAAGCGAAGAAAGAGAATCAAAAGGTGAGATCAGCCAAGAATTTTGAAGCCCTCTAGAAAGCCACGGCAAAACCACAGAAGACGGGTCTGAGTGTGGGGGCGAGGATGTCGGCGAAGAGTCAGCGAGATGCTATCAACTCTGAACCACCGAAGAGGAGTCGACAGTACTCTTCTTCTGGAGCGGTATGCTCTCTCTCTCAATGGAAGTTCTTTCAGCAGCCTCGCCCTGGACCCTCACAACACGGGGCGTCCTCTAGCACTGCGGGGTCAGGGGTGCCTCCATATGCGCGTCTGCCTGAGGATGTCCTCGACGAGATCTGCTTCCGATTCCTTATTAACCTCCCCGAGAACGAAGTCTCTACTTTTCATTAGACCTTGACAGAATTCCTTCTAGAAAACGGAGACTCGAATCTGCTTCCAAATCGAGCAGGCACATTGGTTCTATATTGACCATTACTGCAAAGGAGAGAACCAAAGAGACGACTGCTTCAACGTGTCCATGAGAGACTTCCTCAAGTTCGTCTTCTCCCTCTCCCTCAGAGTCTCCCTTCAGACAGGTGTTCGAGCACTGCGATTTCCTCCGCGGCTGGGCCAATCGAGCCGATGAGGTATTTTCTCCCCAAAGAGTCTCAACCCGAAGCAGGTGCTAGAGAATTGGCGGCGCTACAAGTTCTCGGTGCCGACTTATGGAGCAGTGCTGCTGGACGAGTCTCTCAACCACGTGCTCCTCGTCCAAGGCTACTACGCCTCGAAGAACAACTGGGGATTCCCCAAGGGAAAGGCAAGGAAGAAGGAAGGAGAAGAAGAGGATACTGTAGATGAATGAGAATGAGGACCCACGGCATTGTGCCATGCGAGAGGTGCTCGAAGAGACGGGTTACGATATCGGCGAGACGGGCACCGAGCCGAGACTTCAGAAGTTCGTGGGCGAGACCATGGTGTGTCTCTTCTTGGTGTCGAACGTGCCCGCCGACTTCCCCTTCGCGCCGAAGACACGCAACGAGATTCGGTAAGAGAAGAGAAGGGAAAGAAGTCTTGTTCAGGAAGATCCAGTGGTTCTCTGTGTGGGATCTTCCCACGGACCGCCACGACCAGACGGCGAGGGCCGTGCAAGGCATCTCCCACAACAATTTCTACACAGTTATCCCCTTCGTCTCCGACCTCCAGACTTGGGTCCGCAAGCAGCACAACAAGAGGAAGACCGCCGCCAAGGCGCCCGACAACACTCGAGGACGCATCCAGAGTCACAAGAGTTCCTCCGCCTTCACTCCCGTTGTTCCCAAAAGTGAGGCACATCTCAGTTCTTATGTGAAGATTCAGCCCCGATGGAGAAATTGACCTCTTCGTTGCCCTCAGCTCGAGTCTCCGAGCCACGCAACCTCAACGAGCTGAGTGCCCCCTCGGATCCGACGGCGACCCTCTTCCGACCAGTGGGAGCTGCGAGTCCTCAAACCTTCTCGGGACACACCTTCCTGCAAATGTTCTCCGTGGGTCCCGGTCCTTCAGCTCCGGCGCCGGCTCAGATCGTCCACCCCGTCCCCTTCCCCGCCCTTCCACTCCTCGACGAGCCTGTGTATCAAGCTCCGAAGGAAGAGCACAGAACCAAGAGGATCTCCACATCCGACCATTATCAAAAGGTATCCTTCATTGTCTTATTGTATATAACCTTGGCAGACCTTCTCTGATTCCAATTTTGTGGCGGACGAGATGTCGGCGGCCGAGATCGAGGAACAACTGCTCGGTCTCCTCGGCGCCACGACGAATCTCTCGGTGACAGAAGAAAGCTGGCAGAGTCCGGTCTACGGCGAGTCTTCTTCCCTCGCCGCTCCCCTCCACTTCCCCCTCGTCGAGACTCGGACGGCGCCCGTCTTCGGTTCCTCGTCCATGATGGGATCTCCTCTGTCCACGGGGACTGCTGCTCTCTTCTCTCCTTTCGGCTCTTCCACTCACGTCGCTCGTTCTCGAGTCACCTCGAGAGTGGTGTCCCCGGTCACTCTTCGACAGCCACAGATTCCCCTGGCTGAATCGTGGAAGACCTTCAAGGTGAATCTTCTTCCTTCTCCCTCAATGCTTGTAGTTGGACACGACGAGTCTCTTCCCTCCACGACAACAGCGTCCCGTCTTCACGTGACAATGAGAGCTTCTCCTTCCTCTAGCTATTACCGTGTTTCTGCAGGGTTGCATCCAAGTGCCAAAACATCTCGCTTTAAGATTCGCACAAGAATAAACGGGCAAGTGCAAACAGTCCTCTTGTTCAAAGCAACACAAGAGACAGAGCTGGAAAGCCTAGATGTAATGCATTCAAAAGACGACAAACTGCTGAGGCTGCCGAGTCAGCAATAGAACAGAAAAGTAGAAAGGGGAAGGAGCGGGCGAAGACGGTCAAAGGAGGCGCGTATCTCGTCACCTCGTGGCTGCCCCCGACACACAACAATCTTATCACACCCTCCCCCTCCCCTCCCTCAGTCGAGCCATGGATGCCTCGGAGAGGGATCCCCTGCTCGACAAGAAGAAGAGTTCCCAGAATGGTCATCTCCCTTCTCCGACGACAGCTCCCGCCATTCGTCCTCGAGTGGGCTTCTTCGAAAGACGGCGGCGGCAAAAAGCCTTCCGACAGGTTCCTTCTCTTGGTCTTTAGTTATCTTGTGAAGAAGAGGAGAGGAAGGTCATAATTGCAGTATGCCGAGAGACAGGCGCGGCTCGAAGAACTTTACAGACGAGACGACGCTGTCATCGAAGCTTTCGAATCGGGGGAACCCGCTTCACAGAAGAAGGTTCTTCCTCTTTGAAGCTAGATGAAGATGTCAGGAAGACGAACGGGGAATAGACAAATGTCTCACTCACACGGCCTTCGCCCTCAACCTCACCCTTCTCTTCGTGAATCTCCTTGCTGCTGTTCTCTCTGGATCTCTTTCCATTCTCAGGTAGACGAAGAGAAGAAAAGGACCCTCTCAGTACCTTTGTGGACTCTCTCATGGACATCTCTTCTGCCATCATTCTCGGCATCTGTCTCTTCCTCATCGACCACACCAATCGCTTCAACTACCCCCGAGGAAGGTAGTCCTCTCATCTCTTTGCGAGTTTCCCTCAGAGAGCGTCTCGAGTTGATCGGAGTTCTCTTGTGTTCCATTGTCATGGGAATCGCCAACATGGTTCGTCTCTTTGTCTCCTCTCACAGTTCAGGTCATGATTCTCCAAGCTGTCGAGTCCGTCCTCACTGATACCGTAGGTCTACATTGAATGAGAAGGCGTTCAGGTGGACCCGGAGGTTGGTGTCATCACGGCTGTCATCCTCCTCACGGGATCTGCCATCAAGGTTCCCTTCTCTCTCCATTCACTAGTTGAAGGTGGTATTGATGATCATTTGCTATCGCCAAGGAACGGACAGCTCGCGAGTCCTCGCCATGGACATGCGCAACGACATCGCCACGAGTCTTGTAGCCCTCTCATGCGCCGTCATCGGGGATCGACTCTGGAAGTACGCGGACCCTCTCGGGGCAGTCATCGTCTGGTATCTCCTCTCCTTCTCTTCCACCTCTTGCAGTGGTCTCATTGCCATTTCCTGGTTTGGCCACGCCCTCGAGTACATCCCCAAGTTGGTGGGCATTCGGGCCGAGCAAGAAGAACTCTCCCGCATTCTGCGTGTGGCAATTGAACACGACGAGAGAATCCTCTGCATCGACCACGTGATGGTGAGAGAGGGAGAAAGAGAAAGAGAGCAGGTGTACCACACGGGCAACGAGGCTCTCGTCGAGTTGCACATTGTCATGGACGAGAATCTCCCTTTGAAGATCACTCACGACATCACTCATCCCCTCGAGATCAAACTTCGTCAATTGGACTTCGTGGAGAGGGCCTTCGTGCACTGTGACTACACTTGTGATGGAGACTGAAGTCTTCTTCTTCCTTCTCACCTTCTCATTGTCCCATTGACGCACTCGTTTACACTCCGAATGGTGGCTGGTTACCAGCGAATCACAGGTAAAAAGGCCCGTAGAAAGAGAGGAAAAAGACACCGAAAGCGAAGAACAAAAAGGGAACGAAGACTAGAAGAGAGCTGTGGAGTTGTTGTGTTGAGGTTGGGGAGTCCTCATGAGGGGCAACTTGAAGACGGAGGAGAGGACGAGGAAGGCGAGTGAGAGGAGGACTGTTCCGAGAAGGTCTCCGAGAGCTGTGAGACAGGGAATGGCACTGTGGTCGGGGTCCACGCGGAGTCTCCACAACGTGCGAACCAACAATTGGCAGACGTAGAGGAGAAGAGCCACCTGAAGAAGGAGAATCTTTTGTTGAAAGAAAAGAGAACCTGGAAGACGGAGACGAAGATGTAGCCCGAGATGAAGGGAATCGAAGGAGAGAGTTCCGAGGTGAGAAGGAAGACCACACTCAGGAAGACCAAGTGACCAGGCACGGAAATGGCCAAGAGAAGACGGGCGGCGATTGAGTCGTCGTCTGCAAGTTGAGATGTGTTTCATGTTGGAGGGAGGATGCACCATTGCTGCAGAAGGCCCTCCACGCACTAAGGAAACGTCTGAGAGATCGTCCATCGACTTGACCCTTCTTGCGACTTCTGTGAAGACACGTTCCAATGCGACTGGCCTGCACGGCGACGAGGTTCCCTCCCACTCCTGCGTCATTCGAGTGTTGAAAGAAGATTGAGAGGATACCGTTGACGAGGGGTTGGAGGACGGCGATGGACGGGAAGTGGGCGACTGCCAAACGAAACACGAAGCCTCCACCACAAGAGATGAGCATCGCCGTGAGCACGGCCCACCAACCATGCTTCAACACCTTCAACTCTTCTCTTTTACAAAGAATCTCTTCCTCTCACCTCATTTGTGAATTGATCTCTAGAAGCGACAAAGGCACCAACAAGTCCCGAAAGAAGAAAAGTGAGGAGAAGGGCGAGGAGCACTTCCACGTGCACATCCTTGAGGGTGTAGATAACCGTGCCCAGACCGATCTAGAGCTCAACTCAAATCTTCCAAGAGAAAGGGAACCATGAAGAGAAGCGTGATGGCGTCTCCGACGGATGCAGCAACTGAAGTCCCAAGTTATTCGAGAGACACAGTCGGCTGAAAGGGGGCATACTAGGCCCTTCAAGAGTCCTTGTCTTAGCCCAGAAGCCCCCCATTCTAGCCGACTGCACCCCTCAATTTTGTTACCAGGAGTCATGATGTTGTCTGGATTCAGCGTAAGATGACGACAGAGTAGAACGACGCTGAACATGAGCATTCCGAGGACATAAGAGGCGAGGGACGCCGTCGCCACGGACGTGAGTAGGAGTCCGAGGGCGCCACTCGCACTCAACTGATGCACAACTTTGATCTCGTTGATCTCCTTCCTACCTTCTCTCCCTTCATGAGCTGTGCACCGAGAGTGAGGGCGACGGCGATGGAGGCAACAACGATCGCCTGACATTGGATGAGGGCTATATTCGAGATGAAGACACGTCTCTTTTGAGTCCAAGTCTCCATCCAACCAAGATTCGACTGCAAGAAGGTGTGAAGGGGAAGAGAAGACAGACAAGAGTGGAGAGTCTCGAGGCGAGAGTCATCTCGAGATTGCCCTTGAGACCGAGAAGCACCGGCACGAGCATCAGAGCCTCGGGTGCCTTTCGGAAGAAGCTCCACTCGGTGGCTGCATCCAATAAAAGGCCCGCTACTATTAAGCCGCTTCCAGCAAGAAGAAATGATATCAAAGTCTGCAAGGATGAAGGAGGAGAAGGAGGATGCCTCGAAGAAGAAGTGGCGAGTGGACTCGGGTGGCGCCTCTTCGACGGGCGCCTTGTGGAGACGGAGGAGAGTGATGGCCAACGGGGCGAGAATCCAATGCTCGTGCAGCGAGACGAGTGTCGGTGACGGAGTCAAGCTGAGACTGTTGGAAGGCAGAGGGGAGACCTACGTGGGCAGAGCCATCGTCGACGAGGCATCCATCGTCAACTGGGCTGTCCCTTCTCTTTTGCCCCTCAGACTCAATTACTGCGAACAGGGAGGGACGCGCAGGGTCGTCGAGGGGGCGCCGTAGCCATGGCTGCCATATAATCCGGCACTGCTCTGTCTCTTTCTTCTGGGGGCACGGTGCGGGTGAAGGAATTCCTTAAGGAAAGTTCTTCACGTGTGACGGGGGAGAGTTCGCTCACACTCTCAGGGACAGGGCAGGCGCCTGAGAGACGAAGAGAGGAGAGAACAATTTGTACGACTCGGCCGCTGCTCTTCTGACTTCCGACGAGAGACACGCGGGCCCACGGTCACCAACCTTCGCTCGCCCCCCTTCCCCCTCGTCTTCTCGCACTCGCGACTCTTCTGGAAGAGGACTCTGCACCCAGAGTAACACGTTGTTTTTCGAAGATCGCTTCATCTACTATGACGTGTCCTGAAGAGAGAAAGAAGAAGGAGATGGAGGCGGAGGAGGAGGCCAAGAGTCGTCTTCTTGATAAGCTCTCGTTGCCTTCTTCGAGGTCTTCCTCGAAGAGTGAGGAGACTGTCCGAGGAGAAGAGATGGAAGGCTTCATCGCACGTGGAAGTCACGTGTGAAGGTGAGATGAGCATCGTCGACGGATTCTTGGAGACGACGTCGTGGCGAGTACTCGGTCGGTGCTCGGGCACTCGGCGGCGTCACATCTCCTCGTCGAACCATCGATCGATCTCTTCTCTTCTCCACCAAACGAGCCCCTCTGATCCGCGTGCAGCCCGCTTCGGGACTGTCCTCCATGCAGACTCCGCGTCCTTCTGCGTGCTTCTGCCTCTCTCGAGGAGTCTCTTCTATGGCAGGTGTTAGCCGAAGAGGAAGCGGACGAGGGGCGTCTGGGTGCGACTTGCGTGCGCGAGGCGTGCGGACGCACGCGGGTCTCCCCGCAGCCGGTTTCCATTCGCCGCCGTACACGGCCGAGTCCCTTCCTCGCCCCCGTCTACCTTCAATTCCCCTTCCCAGCACTCTTCCCATCTTTTGTCCCCACCTCGCCCGAGTCCTCCCTCCTTCCCCCATCTACCCTCCCTCATCGCAACTTCCCCGTCCTCTCCCCTCTCCATCATCACCTCTCCCCTCCAACTTTTGACCTCCTGATCTACTCTCCTTCAATCCCCGCCTAATGATCCCTTCACATGTCGAAATGAGGCGAAAACCGTTTGCCACTCGTAGAGACGTCATGATAGTCTCCTCGCGTGTCTCCGAGAGTTCCTTCTTCTCTTCTGTAATTGCCCTCCACCTCAAATGAGTGCTTGTAGAGGGCATCGAGGCCCGGCTCTTCTGCGCGGCGGCAGTTCCTAGTCCTCCCTCTCTCGGAGGTTCATCGGAAGAGGTGCACGAGGTTCTCGGTGTGGCAGTCGGTGGCAGCTCGGCAGGAAGAAGGAAGGAGCGGGTCGAGACAGACGATGAGGTGTGTTGGTGGGAGCGCGGCGCAGCGGCGACCGAGTGGAGTTGCACCCAGAACGAGTCGAAGGGAAGGGAGAAGGGAAACGACGAAGGTTCGAAAGAACGACGCGTGACGCGAATGGTCTTTGGAAGAGACTTCAAAGACTCGCTGCAACAGGCGGCGGGGCGACGGTAGTCCTTCCCTGTCCCTCAAAGGACAAGCCTGGAAAGGAGAGAGAAGGGGAAGGGGCTGTTTGCACTGGGGGATATGCTGACGCATGCCGTCGCCATGGAAGGCGAGATGGGTGCGCGCGTACCGACGAGGGCGACATCTTTGAAGACTGGCGGCAGGCGAAGGGAAGCCGGCGAGAGGTGGTGGCCCTGTTGCTGCGTGTCGAGTCTCTTCCCGACAGAGCTCCCATTCATTTCGAGTCTTGCAACGGCGCACAGCGTGCAGCTGCCCGTCTCTGTGAAGTTCCTCGTAGTGCCTTCCCCTCCTCATTCATCGCCTCGCCCCGCCACCAGCTTCACGCCTTCTTCGAGGAGTTCTTCTCCTCGATCAGGACGCGCGCTCTACCGTAATCCGTTTGTGTCTCTTTCGTGGCGAGGGACAAGCACGCGCGACGGTAAGCGACAAGTCGTTCGCGATGTTCTGCTGCTCGCGGCCGACGAGGGGACTGGTCCCTCTTCACTTTTAAAAGTTGGTGTGCGCGGTCTCGCGCCTCTCGTCGCCGCCCCGCCAGCTCGTGCCCGTGTCCTTTGATCTCTGGTGGTGATCACGTCGCTCGCCTATCAGCTTCTCCGAGCTCTTTGATGCCTTCTCCCACTCGCCCGCCTGCCACCACACTCTTTGAAGATTTCTTCCTCTTCTTCGGGTGTCCTCTTCTTCTCCAAATTCCTTCCTTAGAACGTCTCCTCCCCCAGTAGAGACCGTAGTCTTGAATTGGCGCAGACTAGAGCAGAGCTTTTGCTCATTGGAGACGAAGTTCTTGCAGCGAAGTGGTGACCACGGAGTTGCCTTCGGGCACACAAGTCGTCGTCGAGGCTTCTCTCCTCACCTCCGACGTCGACCACACTATTGAGGAACTGAAGGCGATGTCCTCTCAGGTAGTCTTCCTTCTCCTCCTTCTCCTCCCTCACCTCGCCCTCCCTCGTGAACAGCTTCCAGTCCTTCTTCCGCTGTGTAAACGTGGCCGAGCAAGCGAGAAACACTTGCCGGCCCGTCTCAATCGCCACAATAAAACAGCCTCCCCGAGATCTTCAAAGACTCTTCCCCCCAGTCATCTCATCAAGACACTTTCAGGGCGTCACGGGGGGTCCTTCCGGACCGAGTGCTTCTTCCGCCAAGAGATCTCTCTATTGTAGGAAGTGTGAAGGTGAGGAAGCTTTTCGTACGGGGAACTCTTTGAATGTTGCAGGTCACGGCAAGCAAGTCGTCTTGAAAGGCCATGCATCTCATTGTCCCTTCAACTCCTGCACTTGCAAGACTGTATGTTTATTCTTACTTCTTAGTTTTTATGTTACCCAAATGATTTGAAGTGGTCCCTCCTATACTGTACTTGAGGGGGAGTGGAGGGGAGGCTCGAAGTAGAAGAAGAAGAAGAAGAAGCGGCGAAGTCACTGTGAGGGCAGAGCGGCTTCTTCCGTCCGTTTGTCCTTTTGTTCGTTCTCGATGTTCGGAAGAGGCGCGCGACGAGTGTTTGGCTACAAGGCGCTCGCCGCTCTCTCCGTCTTCTCTCTCGACCCACTGCCGCGTCGACGAGCTGAAACGGGGAGGGGAAGAGGGAGGGGGGAGGGGAGGAGGGCGACTCGCTCATGACCACGTCACCGGGTCCTCTCCGCTTTCTCTCGGCAAGCGACCAGAGTTCTAGGCGATCATCGAAGATCGCTGTCCCCCAACCCGAGAACACCGATAAGACGACCGTAGTGGCAGCCCGCATCTCGGCCCGCTTCCTCGGGGCAACCACCCGCGCCTCTCAGACTGCTCCCTCCTCTCAGCTAGAGAAGAAAAAAACGACGTCGACTAAAGCAGAGAGGTTTTAGTGTGCGAATGTGATGTCGCTGAGGGCGAACGCCATCATCCGCAGGTGGAAGACTCCCCTCTCACTCATCTTCTTCCTCTTCCAGATATCGAACAAGAACGACGGAATGCGGCCTCGTCCTCAAGCCCGTCCACTTCCGAAATGGCAACACGCGGCTTCGAGTATTCCCCAAGTACATCGACGACAACGATTGTCTGCCCATTCCAACTGAGAAGAACGAGGAGATGGAAGTGCCCGTCGGCACCCGCGTGCCTACTCATGCCGTCAAGAGAACTTCCAGCGAGGTAAGGTGTGCAAACTAGACAACATCCTTCAGGAGGATACCCTCATTGTGAGTCCCCGTCGAGCGTCGCCCGTCGAGACTCCAGAGAAGGCCAAGTTCGCGAACGGGCTGCCTCCTAATCTCCTCGATCTCTTCATTGGTAGCCTCTTTCTCCTCCTTCGCAACAAAGAGATTGTACAGGCAAGCAGCTGGCGACGTCCTCCCCGTCGTCCTCCGACTCCTCCTCCGTGCCTCCTTCGCCAGATCTATGGCCGTCGTCGCTCCTCAACCAGAGCCTCTTCCCTTCTCCCCTTCTCTCGGCTTCCTCGACGACCTCTCTCTTCTCCTGTCCCTCGACCACTCTCCTCACTTCGCTGTCGGCTGTGCCGTGTCCGACGTTGACGTACTCGGTGCCCTCAACCTACGGCCAAAACTCCTTCTACCTCTCCTCCACGGGTGCCACCTCTTCCCCTTCTCTCCTCTCTCACTCTTCTGCTTCAAGCGCCTTCAAGGTGAGCAGTGAAGGAACCAGCCTAGACAGTTTCAGTCGCCCTCGCAGATTGAATCCGTCCCCATCTGTCCGACGTCGATGCTCAATGGCCTCTCCCTCGCCAACGGCAAGTCCGTGGAGACGTCGATCGCCGCCTCGAATGGTTCGTCTTCCTTCGTCTTCCTTCGTCTTCCTTCGTCTTCCTTCGTCTTCCTTCGTCTTCCTTCGTCTTCCTTCATCTCCTAATTCTTCTCTTTCTAGGAGTGGAAGTGGGTGAGCGAATGACACGCAATCTTCTGATCGCCTCGGATGCTCGCCGCGACCATCCTCTCTTCCAGCAATTCGTCGCCACAGTTCGGGAGCTCGAGAGACAGATGCTCTGCGAGACACACTGACGACGATGATCCAACCCTGACAAATCACTCATTCCGCATCTTCTTCCCGTCCCTTCCCTTTTTCGCAATTTGCTTCTCCTTTTTTCTTCTTTGATGTTTTTTGTGGCTCAATGGTTCCGAGATATTTATCTGGAATGTTCTTCTTCTCCCAGAAAGACGTGAATCCCCCTTCTTGCACAGAGGCCAGTTCTCTCTTCCGCGTCAAGACGAGTATCGCCATTCAATGAAAGAACCTTCTCTCTCTCAGTTGATACCGTATCCCTCCGATGTGGGTTGCGTCGTCAGGGCAACCACAATTGAGGGGATTCCCTCTCACAACACAGCCAATCATCCGGGCTCAGCCATGGCCGCCTCGTGCCTCGTCGCTGCTCTCCTCTTCCTCCTCCCTCTACTTCTCGGCGTCTCTTCCACGACCACCTTGTCCAAGGAGCACATCCAGAATCTTCTTCAAGAGAACTTCCTCTCTTCTTCTCTTCCAACAATCGAAGACAATTCCACTGTTGAACTTGATGATTTGAACTACACGAGTCCGTCGACAGTCGACGTTTCAACCTCAACAACGAGTCGTGTCTCCATTCTGACTCTAGCCCCGACGACAATCTCAACAAGTTCGGAGGCGACCCCTTCAATCACTTCCACGTTCATCCCTGGAATCCCGAATTTCCTTCAAGGTCTCCTTTCTCATCCACTCTTTCATTCGAGTTTTCAGAGGCGAGCGACACGGCGCGTCGTGAGTACATGGACTTGCAGAGCAATCCGAATCTCCAGTTGCGGGTCCTTCGACTAGCAACTGATGCCTGGGCCACGAAGCAAGGAGGCAGCGTTTTGGTCTGTGAGAATTCCTTGTGGAATGCTGTTTCTTGAAGAGTTCCTACTTCAGTTACAAGGCTGCTCAAGAATTGGAGAACTTGACTCGACAAGAGGCCGTCGCTGCCGCGGTGCAGAAGCTGAGCAAGAAGGCGCAGGCGGCGCATGTCCAAATCGACGCGATCTACCAGAACGAGACTCAGACAGAAACACAGCGACAGGCTCAGGTTTGATTCCTCTCAAAAGAAGACAGAGACCCAGCTCACGTCGGTGATGTCTTCCTTGCCCAAATCCGTGGTCAAGGAGCTGAATCGAGCACTGAGAGGCCTTTAGTCGATTCCTACAAAACATTCCAGCATCACAATAAAGCGTCACAGGCATTGAAGATCATCACCGGAGAAGACGAAGGAGAAGAGAGAAGATTAGCCGAAGCTCTGAAGAGTCTCGAGGCTCAGAAGGACAACTCACCATGCAAGACATGAAGCAGTCTCCCAGGGCGTCCTCAATACCGCCGTGAAGCTCGCCCACGCCATCTTCGGCACTTCCGGCTGCTCGTCTTATCCAAGCATGGCGTCGCTGCTTGCAGAAAGAGACGAGCACCTGCACGAGCATGACTGTGCCGATGGCCGAGAGAACACGGCCACCGAAGTTGAGGAGGCCAATGAGCCATTGGGAAGGAGCCTCGACCAGAGCTGTTCAGCAGTTCTTGTTGAGTCCTCGTGGTTACCTTTCTTGAGCTTGAACTGGATGGTCTGTTCATTCTTGACACTCGTCTCCACGAGTTGTTTGTTGAGAGTGGCAGACCAGACAGAGGCGAAGTAGGCAGCTCCATTGAACATGGCGCCGAGAATGAGCAGAACCGCGATTCCACAACATCGGTTCTCTGCAGATAGCCACGTCTCTAGGCGAAATAATTCCTCGTCCGAGGGGGAGAGGGAGCAGACACGATCGATGCGCGGTCGGCGACTTCTCGGGGTTCCGACGACGGCCACAACAAACAACTAGCACTACATCGAGAAGACTCAAGCACCGCACGACGACCACTCACGCTTGAGACGCTTGAGGCGCTCCTTCTGCTTCCTCAACTGAGAGGTGATACTTGTGTGAGAGGAAGATCGAGGGAGATTTCCTTTCACTTCGAGACGATCCACTTCGTCGTCGTCCACCATGATCCGGATCTCCTCCTTCTGCACTGCCTCCCTTGAAGGTAATGGAGAAGGTGCGGGGGCTGCCGAAGGCAGGAGCACGCGGTGCGCGTCCTTGTCGGGCATCTCTGACTCGTGCCAAAAAGCGAAGGGGCTTACCTCAGGGATCTAGAGGTGTCGGCGGGGGCAGGGCAGAGGCGGGTCGCCGGCTCCCGCGAGGCCCTCGACGACGCTTCCTTCCATTTCGCAACGATGAGGTGTCTGAGGGCGACTTCGGCAAATGAATAAGAGATGGGAAAAGAATCCGCCGAGGGAAAAAGGAAGAGAGGGGCGGTCCTGGAATTTGGCTCGTCGCTTGGCGCTGCTCTAAGTGAAGGGACAACGGCTAGCAGACTCCACAATCGATGTGCTTCTTCTGTGCCACTATACTCTTCTGAAGGAAAAAAATCACTCACAGCCTTTTCATTTCGCGAAAGGAGCATTCATACATCAAATTAATTGTTTGTATAGAGTTGATGAACATTGAGAAAATATTATTTCATCAAAGGAGCTCATGAAATTCGTCTTCGCCAAGCATGAATTTGTGACGAAAGTCGTCCGCGTCAAATTGACAGGATGACTCTAGTCTTCTTTAGCCTTGTCTCATTTCAACAATGCAATGTCACGAAGGCTAAAACGTACCCCCACCCCTTCCTCTTCTCCATGGTCAGCAATTCAAACCTCGATGGAGCCGCAGGGTTTTCCTAGAAACCCATCGACGTCCTTTTAATCTCTCCAGTAATCCAGGACTTCTCGTGGATGACACTCCCGCAGGCTGACAATTGGCTTGTGTTGCTTTTGTGCTCTTCTCTCCTTCTCCTCTCTTTCTCTTGTTTATCTCCTGCGAGGGTCGCACTCGGGGTTCTTCGCGTAGTTTGTGCTTTATGCGTGGAGGAGGCTGGCAAAAAAAGTGAGAGAAGAAGGCAGATTGCAGAGAAGAGATGGCGCTGCGTGGTCAGGTCGCGGTTGTGACGGGCGCCTCTCGCGGCATCGGACGTGGCATCGCCCTCCAACTCGGCGAGGCGGGAGCCAAGGTCTATGTGACGGGCAGGAAGCCGCGATCCGACGCCGATCCTTCTCTTCCCACCCTCGATGCTGTTGCTCAGGGTTTGTGCTCTTCTCTCAACTTTCTAGTCTTGCAGAGATCACAAAGCGCGGCGGCGAAGGAGTTGTCAAGTACGTGGATCACAAGGATGAAAAGCAAGTGAAAGCCTTCTTCGAGGAGCTGGCCAAGGAGAATGACGGCGTCCTCGACATCCTCGTCAACAATGCTTATTCTGCCGTGCAGGCAAGTTCAAGAGGCTGATGCAATCTCCTTCCTTCTGCAGGCGATCACCAGTTCCATTGGAAAGCCTTTCTACGAGACGGATCCCGAGATTTGGGACGAGGTTCTCTCTTCCATTGTTAGAATGTCTTCTTCAAGATCAACAACGTGGGACTTCGCAACCACTACTTCTGCACTGTCTATGCAGCTCGTCTCATGGTCCCGCGTCGTTCCGGCCTCATCGTCAATGTCTCCTCTGCCGGTGGACTCAAGTTCGTCTACTAGCCCTTCCCTATCGATCCTCTCAGATACTTGTTCAACGTTGCATACGGAGTGGGCAAGCAGGCGCTCGACCGTCTCTCGGCGGACACGGCCTTCGAGCTCAAAAGCAAAGGAGTGACGGTGGTGTCTCTCTGGCCTGGAGCCGTGCGCACAGAACTCATGGAGCAGGCCATCCAGAAGAATCCCAAATTTAGTGTCTCTTCTTCTTCCTTGCCTCCTTCACGTTCTTCAGCACGCGGATCATTTCCAAAAAGGAGAGACGACCGAGTTCGCGGGCATCGCCGTCGTTCGTCTGGCTGCTGATCCCAAGAGACACGATAAGACCGGCCGCATTCTCATCACCGCCGAACTGGGCAAGGAGTACGGCTTCAAGGACATCGACAGTCAGTCCCTCTCTTCTTCTCTATTCAAGTGTCAGACCGCGAACCTCCAAGCCTCCGCGAGTTGTCGACGCTCCTCGACTACTCGGGCTGGACGACGACAGCACAGTACATTCCATCGTGGATTCGTCTTCCTTACTGGGCTCTCACTCTCTCGGGCAGCAAGTTCTGAGGAGTCTTTCCTCTCCTCTTCGCCCCGCCACTTCTCTCCTGTCACTCTTTCTTCTTCATAAATTTGAATGTTTAACAGCGTTGATGTGAGGAGATCCGAGGAGAGAAGGGATCGACTTCTAGTCGGGGGCCGGGTGTCCGAGAGCGGGGGCAGCGGCCGTCTTCTCCATCCGGCCCAAGACGAGTTCATTTTTTCCACGTCCTCACTCGGGAACGACGACGACGTTCTTCGAGTCGCGTGCCCCCTTCCTCGCATTCTCGCATTACAGTCTTCTTCTTCTTGTCCTCCACCTGCCACTCTCCCAGAACATGCTCATTCCGTCCACGTTGAGACGTCTCCTCCATCTCGGCCTTCATTCAAAGAAGTCTGCTTCCATCCGTCTTCCCACCGAGATCTGGACTGCTGTTCTTCGCTTTCTGCCTCCTTCCGAACTACTTCGCCTTCGTCTCGTGAACTCTGACTGGAGAAGTCTGATAGACGCGCACTACCTCAGACCGACTCCACCCCGAGCACTCCTTTCCCTTAGGTTTCCTCCCCACTCGTCTCTCATCACTTCTTAGATGTAAACGAGGCAAGACGAAAGTCTTCCTGCGTCGTGTCTCGTCGTCTGGAGCAGGGCGATGTTTGTCTCTCGAGAGAACGCTCCATGGCGACGATTTGGACTTCCTCGAGGTGGTCTCCTTCGAGATGGAGGGTAGTGTGGAAGAGTGAGTGGTGGAAAGAGGGCGGCAGTCGACCGTTCAGAGCATTTCCTCTCAGCGCCACTCAAATGGAACTTCTCTGTCGGGCCGCCTCCCGTCATTCCGACGCCTTCAACGTTGAAAGCATACGGCTTCGACATTGCGTCTTCAAGAACGTGAGAAAGGAGAGTGATGAGCAGTTGGCTCTAGGTCTCCGGCAGAGCTCTTCTTCGACTATTCAGCCTTCTCTGCAAGAATTCCCTCCAATCAGTGAACATTGAAAAAGTGGAAGGTCTTCCGAAAGATCTCTTTTCTTCCAATTGGCTGAACTTTCTCGCCGCACAACCAATCGCGGTAAGCGAAGGAGAGAGGAGAGAAGACATGACGACAGAGATTCCTCTTGCGTCATGTTCACACGGAGAAAGGAGAGACCTTTGCCACAGAAGGTCTCCTCCTTCTCGAGGCGCTTCCTTTCGTCTCTGATCTGTGCCTGGAGTCCCTTCGTTTAAGCGCCCGCGATATTCGCGCCTTTATAGAGGTGATCGCGAAGGGACCATCGATCATTTCCAGACCTGGAAGAATTCGCACACTCCTCCATTCTTCGTCCGTCTCGACCTGCCTCTCCTCCCCTCCGACGACGACGAGGCCACTTTGTTGCCAGCCGTCCTCCCCCATTCTCGTCATCGGGGACATCGTCTCATCTCTTGTCTTCAAGGAGGACGTCTTGTTCTGAGAGTGAGTGTGGAGGAAGACGTCCGCCTCGTCGTTGAAGAAGTTGATCGAGATCGTCTCAAGGTCTTTTTTCAATCGAAAGATCAAAGTGTAGGTGAGGGTGACGGGCGAAGGCGCAGTCTGGCTTGTCGTCTCGAGCTCGCATCCCTCTCTGCGAGTCTCTCCCAGAGAGCAGATCTTCCTCCACTCCACTCAACTCTTGATCCAAGCAGAAGAGGACACAGAGGCTTCAGTGAGAGTTCCCTCGGAGCTTCATTCCTTGCTAGTTGTTGTTGGAGTGGCAGAGCACGGCCTTCTCTTCTGACTGGACGGCGAGCGAAAGGCGACGGGCGGTGATCGCTTGGCGGAGACGGAGCTGACCCGGGACGGGCGGCGGAACTGGTTGCCCCTTCCCCTCCCCTTGGCGGCCGCACGTGTTGCGCGTCCCCTTTTGTGCCTCTGCAAAGGAGTCCCGTCCCTTGACGAATCGATCGACCGTCCTTCATGGAAAGTCTCTCCGAGCATCTTCGTCCTCGAGACGCTTCCCATCGCGACTTCTCCTACAGGTGAGACCTCCATCATCATTTCTCAGAACATCCACAGCCACGAGGGGCAAATAACTGAGAGAGAAGGAGAGGGAAACTGTATCGAAAGAGAGATCGGGGATCGCCTAGTCTCTTGATCGATACTCGCGCTCTGATCTCAGCGTTTTGGGGCAAGCTAAAGGGAGAGAATGGACTGACCGCGGGGAGGAGCGGCAGCGGAGGGCGGGCGAGGAGCCGCTAGCTCCTCCCCCGCCCCTCGCCCGCTACCGATCAACTTCTTCTCTAGGGATAACTATTATGAAGAAGTGAAACGCATCGTCGTCTTCGCCCTCGTCTTCTTCTTCGGCGCCGTCGTTATGATCCTCTTCAAGCTGCAGGTTCCTTTTTTGCTCAATCCTTTTCTTCCTCTGAGAAGTTATTGTGGAGAAGTCTAAGAGGGAGATTGAGGTGCCGGCGGAGGAGGTCTTCAAGTGGTCCCCCATCATCTGGCTCCTCGGCGTTCTTTTCTGGGCGCTCGTCATGAACCTCTTCCACCACTGTCGAAAAGCCTACCACCGTCGGAGTCGTCTCCGATTCCGCGAGCAGGTTCCTCTTCTCTTTTTGTCCTTCAACATATGGAATGGCAGCAAGCGTTGCTCTACTCCCTCCAACTGCCGGCCTCCTTCCCCTGTCTCGCCCCTCCACCACATGATCGTTGTTGTCGAGCGAGGAATACGTTGCACGCCTTCACTCTGGTCTCGATGCCTCCCGATCTCCCTCCAGACTATCAGCAAGTCTGCAAGGTGAGAACTCCTCTTCCTCCTTCCAACATGTGCAGCCCGAGGCGCCGGGTGTTCCTCCACCGAGCTACGAGAGCGCCATGAGATCTCTGAGTGTGGACTCCTCCTCTTCTTCCTCTTCTCCATGCTCCTCTCCCTCGACATCGAGTCCTCCTCCTCCAACAACGTCTTCCCCCACCTAGTCAATTCTCGAGAAGTTCGAGAGAAGGAAGCGGGTCATCTCTGAGTACCTGTGATCATGCAATAAACAAAACAATTCTTATGCTAGCAAGAGACCAGAGAGAAAATCGCCTTCTTAGTTCTTCTTGGCCTTTGGCTTGGATTGGTACTTCGCCTTGCCACCGCCGAGGACGTAGGACTTGAGGAAGAAGTTGATGAACAACGCGAGATAGGTCACGTCCATGAACATGGCCAAGTAGAAGACGTTCGTGTCGAAGTCGCATGGCACCTGCAAGATTCGTCGAGGAGAAGAAGAACTCACATTCTGGATAAAGATGAGGATGCCGAGATGGACGAGGATGCCCACACTGATAGCGAACTGGAGGATTTGGATGGAAGTGATGAACTTCGCCACGACTCCGGGAACCCAGATCTTGGCCGAGCGGAGGAAGTAGTAGCTGTACATGAACATGTGCACGAAGAAGTTCACTGAAGAAGAATAAAGGAGGAAAAAGAAGACTTACGGTAGATGCCCCATCGGTTGAATCCTGGAGAGTGTGGATAGGAGAAGAAGGCGTAGACACCAGTCTAGACGTACATACAATAGATAGACAAGAAGTCTCCTTACGAGGATGTGGTGATACCAGTGGAGAAACATGAGAGGTCGTTTCCTCAAGACGAGGAAGAGCGTGTCGATGAGTTCGATGACCTTGCTGAGGATGAAGACGAAGACCCAGAAACCATTCTCACCCTCCGTGAACTGGTCGATGTAACAATAAGAAGCTGAAGAAAGACGAGGGAGGATGAGAAAGGAGCCGAGCACTCACATCGAAGGCCTTTCTCGGAGATTGTACCGGCGAACTCGCGAGTCAACTTGTAGGTGCCGACAGTGGAGAAGACGGCGAGGAAGAGATTCCAGATGTTGAGGGGCAGAGTGAGGGAGAAGGGCTCTCGATTGCGCATGAACCATTTTGTGCCGAAGACGACGATCACGTAGAGGATGCTCGCCTGCAAGACACAAAGGTTGTCGGGGCGAAGAGATAAGGACAAGACGAGGTGTCCATCTTGGAGGGCGCCCTTTGTGATAGGCGACGGACTTTGGAGAGGAACACGACCCCCGAGATACTATTTCTTTACGGGCACACTATCCGTAAAGGGAGACAGCTTTGTCGGTGACGCCGAGTCCACAGACATACTATCTTCTTACATAACTTCCACCTATTTTCAGTTTGCAAAGGAATGCGACTAAAAACGTGTGCTGCAGAAAGTGTCTTTTCTGCCTGGACTGAAAAAAAAGAAGACAATCTTCGAAGCACATAAAAAGCAATGACATTCGATTTTTCGTCTGAATTTTAGGAATTGGTAAAAGAAAAGACCTGAATGGTGATGTGGAAGTGGTCGTTGATCCAGAGCTTGGCTTGCTGGTCGTCGAAGGTCTCGTTGGAGACGATGCGCCAGAGACGAGCTCCATCGAACCTCGCTTGGAGAAGGCGTTCCGTCATGTCTGCAGAGACGGCGGGTCGAGCTAGCGCGGGCGCGGCAAATCACGCCACTCGGACGCGCGGCCGGGAGAGAGCAAGGAGGGACCCCCTCCCCCTCCTCCATGCCACACTCTACTCCGAAGCACAGCTCGTCCGGCACAGCAACAAGAAGAGACCTTCGGACTTTCTCGCCGTCTAGTCTCGCCGTCTGCCTGGAGACACCCCCACAATGAGGTTTCCATCGAAGACTGCCGCTGCCTCCCCGATGCTCCTCCTCGCTTGTCTGCCACGGACTCCGCCAAGCTCTTTTATTCACGTCGGAGCTGCTTGTCCTTGCTGATTTGGGAATGAAAGCTCTGTGAAGATCTCCCCTCATGCTCCTCTACATCTCATTTCTACGCAAGTTCCTCTGCTTCGACCGAGAGATGAGGTGAGTCTCCCCTTGCATCCCAGTCTCCTTCTCAGGGCGGCGAAGAAGACCCGCAAGAAAAGGAAGGCACTCGCCCTGCATCAAGAAGCCGTCATGAAGAATGAGAATAAATAAGTTGAGATCACAGTGGGTCGATGTGAAAAGTGAGAGGGAAAGAGAAGAAGAAGAGACTAGCTTGTCACGGGATCTTCTTCCAGCAACTCGCGACGGGCTTCCGTTGGCTCGGCTCGTGGCTTCGCCCATTCTTGCACAGAGGCTGAGATCAGAAAGTCGAAAGGTAAGCGAGGAAATACCGGAGCCGCAGCATTGGAAGAAGACGCCCGTGGAGACGAGGACGCCGATCATGACTGAGAAGACGATGCGCCAGTTGGTGAGAGAGCCGTCGTGGATGAGAAGACCGACCATCGCCGGCGACACCGACGACGCCACTTGAGCCCAGAAACGACTGAAGGACGCGATGAGCGCCGTGTTCCGCGGCGCCACAGACACCGTCGCCGACAAGTAGCCGGGGATACTGTCTCTCCTTCTTCTCTTCACAAGACACTTACAAGGCGGAGATGAATGCCATCGCGAGACACATGTTGATGACGGCCAGCACGGGTTGTCCTTCGTCACAGAAGAGAAGGAGCACGAAGAAGAAGGCCGTCCCCATGGCAGCTGAGAACTCGACTCGTCCTCCTCCCACTCACCGACGGTGTTCGAGAGACGAGTAACAGAAGTGACTCCCAGCCACTTCTTCTTCTTCGCCATGTCAGCTGCACCAGCGAAGACGGCTTTGGAAAGAAGCTGGCAAAGGAAGGGAGCCGCCGAGACGAGACCATTCTGAAGAGTTGAAAAGAGAAGGAGACGGACCTGGGTGAGATCCATCTTGTGAACAGTCTTGTAGTATTGGGGCAAGTATGTGATAGTTCCCACGGTGACAAAGTTGTGAGCGAAAGACGAGCAGGCGATCGCCCACACAACGGGCGATGTCCACACGGCCTTCATCGAGATATTCTGCACACTCTTCTTCAAGGAAGTCCGCACCTCTGGTTTCTTTTGCTCTTTCACGACACCCTCTGATGTGACTCCTTCCACTGCTTCTTCAGGAGGATGATCTCGAACGATGAGTTGCCAGAGGATGGAGAGAAGGAGTCCGAGGAGACCGTAGAGATAAAAGGCGGAGGGCCATCCACCGAAGAGGGGCAGCTGGCAGAGGGTGGCCGTCGAGAACATGGCAATGATGACGGATAGCTGTGAGCGTGAGAAGACTTGAAGCTCTCTCTCACTTGGTTGCCCGTCGTGGCGATGGCAAGGGCGCGACTCTTCTCGTGGACATCGAACCAGTTGCTCACGAGAACACTCATGCACGGCCAGAGAACTCCCTGTGCAGGAAGGGATTAGAGGACTGCCCACTCACTTGTCCGCAACCCATCAGAAACCGGAGGGCCGCCATCGCATATGCTCCAAGATGAACGGCGATGGCGGGACTGACCGCCGAGCCGAAGACATTGAAGATGGAGCCGGCGAGAACAAGAAGAGAAGGGCCGAAGCGGGTGGTGAGGGGAGAGCAGAAGAGAGTCGAGAGAAGACCGCCGATGTAGAAGGAAGTGAAGATGAGAGCGCGGTCTTGGGAGTTCCAGTCGAGGGTCCCATTCTGAGGACTGAGAAGAAAGGAGAAGAACTCACGTAGTGGTCGGAGACATTGCTCTCGGGTCTCACCATGCAGACCATGGCCATGTTCATGTTGGATCGAATGAGGCCGAGGATGGTGAAAGCGAGGGCGATGAGGATGGCCACATGGAATCGCCGGGAGCGCAGCATCACCGGCGGCGCCGCTCGACGGCCGGCGACTATCGATCAGAGACAGGGCACAGCGAACTGTGTGGACTCGGAGCAGTGACGAGTGCGGCGCACGCCTCCGAGGAGAAGAGCCGCGCTGACCTCTCACTGCTCTCCCGACCGAGGCGGCGCCCGCTCGGGTCACCGCCCGGGGAGGAGGCGGCCGTCCACGAGGAAGTCTGCCGGGAAAACCCGCTGCCATCCTTTCCAAGGCATCAAAGACCACGCAGATCTTCGACCCACTATTATTACGCAGCGCGCACACGCGCATCGAGCGAAGCGCTTGCACCCGGCACAGCTGCACTTCTAAAGAGCGTCCTCTCGTTCCATGAGACGTTTTTTCAACGAAGACGAAAAGTTTAAAATCATTCAGTCACTCTCTCAAATACGTTTTTGAGAAAGCATTAATGACACTTGACCGAAATAATTGGTTTTAATAATCATTACTGCCCACGTTAAGACTCAGATTTTATCTGTTAGCTTCTCTATATATCACATTCCAGAAGGCAATCCACAAAAAGAATACCCAAGTGCACACGCAAACGCAAACGAATTTTCAAACAAACGCTTCTAAGACGTCACCAAGATCCAAGTATTGAATATGGCTATCTACAAAGCGACGAGGTCTTCCTTCGGCTTCTCATCCGTTTCCACAGACTCCTAAAAATTTTCAATCCAAAAGCAAAGTCTAACCTGAGAGACCTCTGGAACAGCGTGAACACTCGTCGATTCGACGGCCGTCCGGGTGTCCTCCGAGTCGTCGTCGTCCTCAGCCCACTTCACGGTTTCCACTTTCTTCGCGCGATTGAGTCGCTCTGCGAGGTCTCTCAGCGCCTTTTGTCTAAAAGAGGATCATTTAGCTAAGAGAGTTGCACCTGCGACGCTCGGCATCTTTGGTCTCCATGATTGGAATGACCACGGGTACAGCTTGCATCTGGTTGAGATCAACGTGACGAACCTGAATCTGGGTTGAAATTCGACAAAGGGTTACTTGTCGATGACAAAGGCGGGCCTTCACAAGAGAACGGAAGATAATTCTGCCAACAATTACACACGCTGGCTGGAATACTCGTGGAAAGAGTCTAAACGCTAAGCATAAGAATTCAAAAAAAGACTAACGTAGCCCAGGCGAAATGCTCGCTCGAATCTCCCTTGACGTCATCGCTGGGATGAGGGCGGAAGAAACGAAGATACGTCCATGAAAGTTGAAGACCAAAGATAGTCTAAGAACAAATGAAAAAAAGTAAGCAACGAACCTGCAGTACGACAGAAAGATGAAAGCACTTGAAGAAATAAAGAATTATGACGACCAGCACGCTTAGGAGGGGAAGATTGGTACGCTTGACTCTTCCAAAAGGAGTTGTGAGCACAATGGAGTCAGGTAAAAACTGTTTCCAAATGATTGAATCAAATACGAAGCACCTGCTTGACGAGAACAAGAACAGCCACATTCAACGGCGCAAGACCCTCGATAGGTGTTCGGTAATAGAAAGACTCGTTGCCGAAGAAAAGTGCTGCGAAAGCCGCCAAGCAAATGAGTCCAGCTGATCCCAACTAGAAATTATTTTTGCGAAATGTTTCCATATAAAACAAACCTGAGCCACTACAAAGACTTTCACAAGCTCAACTGAAGAAGTTTCAGGATCGATGTACGAATGAAGCTTGAAGCAGGTGAAGAAAGTCCACGCGAAGAGAAGCACATTCTTGCTAGCGAAAGCGTGGGTCACAACCCTCCACAACTCGAATGTGAAGAGTTGACCGCTCGTGAGAGAAAATGAAGTCGTCACTGCCGCGAAAAGAAATCCTAAAGCAATTCACAAAGCAAAAAAATCACATGCCTATGAGTGCGAACGCAGCAATTCCCCGAAAGAACTGAACGAGGGACTTGGATGAGGTGGCGAAGACCTCAGAATGCCTTTCGACGACAATTCGAAGGTCTGACAGCATGTCGAAGTTCACTCAGCCGGCATGTCCGGAACCCTGGAAACAACTTGACGTGAGAGGGGAAGAGAAGCGAATCGATGTCCGACGACGATGTAATCGTTGCGCGGGGAAGAGATACAAGATAAGTCTTCTCGGGACTCGAAAAAAACGGGTTTCAATTCAAAGTGACAACGAGACGCATGCTTTATGCCCAAACAACATAAATCGAACAATGTCTGTACATCGTTAAAAGAGAGATACTTAGTATTCGATATGCTTCCTGTACACGAGATCCAACGGTTCGTCACGAGATCGATCTCGCCAACGGGTCAATTGAATGAACTTCATCGAGTAGTCCTTTCCCATAAGTTCACGATTGCAGAAAATGTCGATCGAACTGTATTTCGACACGTCATTGTACATGTGGATTGCCAGATATCTGAAAGTAAATATTCGTTGTCTTCTCAAAACGTGCAAACCTTTTTAAAGTATTGATCGTGGCCATTCCACTGAGACGAATAACATTTCGAACCGGATGCGTTACTCCCGGAAAGTCACTAAGAACAGGACGTAGAGTGACGATCAACTGCTCGTCCTTCCTGTGATGACTTCTCTCAGCGCGTCCTTCGAAGCATCTATTTGTACATTCTTCTTCTTCCTTCGTCTACAACCGATTGCATACAACAACACAACGAACCTTCTTCTTCGGCTCCGGAAGCTCGGGCAGACCTAGTCGCTTACGTTCAGCTTTTGCAAAATCGGCCCTACGCTTTCGTTCATCATCGAAAAGTCCCGGGACCAGTTTATACACGATGTCCTAAAAGTGTTGTTAAAAACAGAGAATGACTCACTTGAATAGTGCGATCGTAAGAGCAGTAGTGCGAAGGATGAGACTGATGAATAAGCTGGTTGCACTTAGGGCAATCTGTGTTGTCGTCCTCGAAATAGTTGAGCAAGCAGCTTTTGCAGAAAGTATGAAGGCATTCAATTACTGTTGTAGCGTCAACGAGCCAACCCTAAATCAAAACAATTCACCTATCAAAGAAAAGATGAAGTAAACCTTGCAAATATAACAAGTGATATGAGGAGCCACAGTTGCAAGTGGGAGACTTCGAAGGTCGCTTTTCTCGTCGTGAGAAGGCGTCTCGGATTTCATGTCGTCGTCGACGATCTCCTCTTTGATGCCATCCTTGCCTCTCACACCTCTTCCACCACGCCGACCCATGTTGTGCGGCTTCTGGGGGCTTCGGGTCTTACGACCTCGAGTTCCTCCCCGTTTAGCTATGGGACTTTGTGACGACGACGCCGTGGACGTGCCACCACCCCTTGAGGGTCCAGACGGTCCCGGTGGCCTTGGTGGGCGTCCGACCGGTCCACGTTTTCCGCGTGCCATCTAAACTTCGAGTTCCACTCATTTTTTGTCAGACTAATTGTAAGAGGTAGGCTCATTGACCGAGTTTGAAACATATACGATTTCAGAGGTTCATTGTCACATACATTTATCAACATGGAACCCGATTTAACACCCATAATTAAGTTCTCGGCTTTCCGGCCGCATTATTAGTGAAGAAATTGTGAGATCCTGTATAGCGTCCTTCTTTCTCGTCCTTTTCTCGTTGCTCTTGAGCAAGATGCGCAGTGTTGGAGAGGAACGCCAAGTGTCCTTTATGGCATCTGTTGGCATAATGGCCTTTCTCACCGCACTAAAATGAAGTTTTCAAGAAGGAATTTTTTGCAAACCTTGTAACACGTAACTTCAGACAGGCTTTTCTTGTCGGGGAATAGATTGATATCCGGTTGAACTACCGTACTCTGCACAGATTAACTATGTAACGAAGCGATGGACAGTGAGAGTACCTGTGTGAAGGTGCTCTGGGTTGGTAGATGCGGGCAATTTGTCGCCTTGTGTCCACGTTCATGACAATTGTGGCAGATGATCTGATTGTTATATCCTCGCTTGGAGGTCGCTTGAAGCTTATCCGCAGGAGGCATATCGAAGGTGGGATGAGCGAACTTGCAGTTCTTTCCTTCTGGGCAGAAACCACAAAGATAGTTTGGACACAATACTCGTTTGCGGTGCCTGTTCTTGCAGTACGGACCTGAAACAAAAATAACCAAAGATTAGCCGCTGCTACACCATGCTTGCAAAAGCCTCGATCATAGAATGGACAATCTTTAATCTTGCTTTCGGGATCGATGTGACGAAACGGGCATTCCTTGTTGCTGCAGGCCACTAAAAGAGAGAATGAAGTCAAAGGCGATACTCACTGTACTTGGAGAAGAAAAAGCACTCCGGCATCTTTGAGAGATCATATTCGTGCAAGAATTCACAGCCATCGCCTTTCTTGCAGAGTCCGCGCAGCCAATGCTTGCAGACAACGGCCTTCTCGCCAACAATGTGTCGATGCGGGCAATGTGAACCCATCGCACAGAAACCTCGCTCGTGCTTCACACACACGCCTCGTCCACTCTTGTCCATTCCAGAAAACGGCACCTTGAAAATTGTCAAAGTTAAATTGTCAGAGTTAAAACAATACAAAAGTGTACCTCTTTAGCGCCGACTTGATTGTTCAGCATCAACTCGACATCGAAAAGCGATGTAGGAATAGTCGCCACATAGTCTTGGATGGTGATCGGCTTTCCAACAGCCGGCACCGGCTTGGGGCGACCATCTCGAGGTATAAAACTGCGTGTTATCTCCACCATCCTACAAAACAAACTAAAGTTAAGTGGAGATACGCGCTTCCCAACAACTTCGAACACATCTGTAAAATGGAGCTTGCCAACTCGCGCGCAACTGCCAACTCGCGCGCGCACGCGAAAAACGCAACGTGTGCATTACGGTAGTAGTTTTTAAAATTTACATCATTTTTGTGCCCATTGTGTTTTGCCTTGTAGTGGTGCTTTTCTCAATTTGGTTCGTTGGATGAATTGAAGGTGTAGCTCTAGCTATGTAGGCGTAACAAAAGTACTCGTCTTCGTTAAGATGAGAGTTTATTTAGGCTCTGTTATACTAAGTGGATTTTAATCATCTCGTGTGTGTACAAGTCATATTCTACGTTCTCTTTCACTCGTAATTTGTCCATTACGTAGATTTCATCATATTGTGATTTTCGCTTGAGAAGGTGACTGTGCTTGCGTCATCACCGCCATTCTTGTGTAACGCTCTGTCAATCTCCCGTGCGCTTCTCACCTGTTTATAGTGACAGGAAGTTTTCCAACGTGGGTGGTTGAACATGTGCTCGTGTTATAATAATTCTCCGTCTGCGAATGTAAATCCCTACCGGATATATTCTTTTCAGTCTTCAGAATTATTCACGTTTTATTCAGATGAGTGGGCTTGAACCACTTCCTGAACACATCAACTTCTCGGGTGAGGAGGAAAGCACGCTGAGTCATTGGAAAGAAAACAAAGTCTTTGAAAAATCTCTTGAGTTAGTTTTTCACCTTGTTTCGAATGTCTGTTCAGATTGAGTAAGAGCCGTCCAAGATATACGTTCTACGATGGTCCACCTTTTGCTACCGGTCTTCCCCACTATGGTCATATATTGGCCGGCACTATCAAGGTACTTTGGACGGTGTTACATGCATTCATTTTAGGACGTTGTAACACGGTGGGCAACTCAGGATGGTCACTACGTCGAGCGTCGCTTCGGCTGGGACACGCATGGCCTTCCTGTGGTCGGTTGTCTCTGTTTCCATCTTTGATATAGGGTTTAGGAATTTGAAGTAGACAAGACTCTGGGTGTGAAAGGTCCCAGCGATATCCATGCAATGGGCATTGACAAGTACAACGCCGAATGCCGAAGCATTGTCATGAGGTAGACTCTCATTTCTATTGCAAAGTCTGTAGATATTCGAAGGAATGGGAGGAAAGTGTGTCGAGAATGGGACGTTGGATTGACTTCAAGAATGACTACAAAACGCTCTATCCGTGGTTCATGGAATCTGTCTGGTGGGTATTCTCCGAGCTCTTCAAGAAAGGAATGGTCTACAAAGGAGTGAAGGTTTGCAGCAAACATGTTTTCTTTCTTACAAGACTCCTCCAGGTGATGCCCTTTTCAACTGCTTGCTCTACACCTCTCTCCAATTTCGAATCGGGATTGAACTACAAAGATGTTGTTGACCCAGCCGGTACATTTACCGATTCATGATTATTCTTTCTTGTGTAGTATTTGTCGGCTTCCGCCTTCGAGAAAATCCGAATCGTTATTTGGTTGCCTGGACTACAACACCGTGGACATTGCCGTCGAACCTGGCAATCTGTGTCCATCCTGAACTGACCTACGTCGTTGTAAAAGGTATGTAAATGTACTGGCTTTCTTTATCCTTCAGACTTGGCTACCGATAAGGAGTATGTAATTCTCGAGGAACGTCATGAAGAACTGAAGCTGCCGCATTTCCAAGTACGCTTTACCTTTAGTGCGCAACAAACGGTTAAGGTAACTGAGAAGTTTGCCGGAAAATCTCTCGAAGGAAAGGAATACGAGCCACTTTTCCCCTATTTCGAACATATTCAGAAGGAGCGACCGAAGGTCTTCCATGTCATCACTGGAACCTTCGTGACGACAGATCAGGGAACGGGTATTGTTCATCAGGCTCCCTACTTCGGAGAGGTTTGAGGCATAATTGTGGATGAGTACTGTTTTCAATTCAGATTGATTATCAAACTTGTCTCGAGCATGATCTCATCACCAAAGACATGAAAATAGTGTGCCCTGTTGATGAAAGCGGAAAATTCACGGATGAAGTCACAGACTTCAAGGTTTGAATTTCTTTATTCTACGTCATTTCTTTGTTCAGGGTCAATATGTGAAGGATGCAGATAAAGCTATCATCAAACATCTGAAGGAAAACGGAAATCTTGTTCGTCATTCAGAGGTTTCTCAACTGTGATCTTAGGAATATGCTGTTTAGGTGAAACACAGTTATCCTTTCTGCTGGCGATCTGATACTCCGCTGCTTTACAAGGCAGTTCCATCCTGGTTTATCCGCGTCGAAAGCATCATTCCTCGCCTGCTCAAGAACAATGAAGCTACTTATTGGTAAAGTGGGACAATGCAGACTCATGCGTTCAGGGTTCCTGCTTTCGTGCAAGAAAAACGCTTTGCCAACTGGCTACGAGATGCTCGTGATTGGGCCGTGTCACGCAATCGTTTCTGGGGAACTCCCATCAACCTTTGGGTTAGCGAGGACGGCGAGGAGATTGTTTGCGTGGGTAGCATTGCCGAACTCGAGCGACTTTCTGGCACGAAAATTACCGATCTGCACCGTGAGAAGTATGTTTCTCAATTTTCTTTTTTAAAATCTTTGCCTAGTGTCGACAACGTGACAATTCCCTCGAAGACAGGAAAGGGTGTGCTTCGGCGAGTGAATGAAGTTTTCGACTGTTGGTTCGAGTCGGGATCCATGCCTTATGCCCAAAACCACTATCCATTTGAGAGGTTTCGTTTTGTTCATATTGAGTTTGCGCTTTAGGCAGAAAGAATTTGAAGACAACTTCCCGGCGGATTTCATTGCCGAAGGTATCGATCAAACTCGCGGATGGTTCTACACTCTACTTGTTCTTTCTACGGCTCTCTTTGACAAGCCTCCATTTAAGGTATTGTGTAACCACTTTACGCTTTAACTTTGTTCAATAGAATCTGATCTGCAACGGTCTGATCCTCGCCTCTGACGGCTCGAAGATGTCAAAACGAAAGAAGAATTATCCCGATCCGATGGAGATCGTTCACAAGGTTTGCGTTGGTGTTCCCCTGGAAGCCTCCTCTCTTTTTAGTATGGTGCTGACGCTCTACGTCTTTACTTGATTAACTCACCCGTTGTTCGCGGAGAAAATCTTCGCTTCCGTGAAGAGGGAGTTAGGGATGTTTTGAAGGACGTCTTTCTGCCCTGGTACAACGCGTATCGATACTTTGTTCAAAATCTTCATCTCTACGAGAAGGTAAGGGGTTTATTCTGGCTGATTCAAGCCATTTAGGATGGCGAACGGTTCGTACCGGATGAACTTCTCGAAGAAACGGATGCGAATGTAATGGACAAATGGATTGAAAGCTTCACGAACAGTCTCGTCAAGTTTGTTCGAAGTGAAATGGCTGAGTGAGTATCAAGACACTGCCTTTGTACCGTTTGCAGATACCGTCTCTATGCGGTTGTTTCTCCACTCACTCGCTTCTTCGACACTCTCACAAACTGCTATATCAGACTGAACCGCAAACGACTGAAGGTTCAATCTCTCCTATGGACTTAGTTGAATTAGGGAGACGGTGGTCGTGTGGAGCAGCGTCGTGCTCTTTCTTCACTCTTCCGCGTCCTGCACATCATCGTTCGTCTCATGGCGCCTTTTACGCCGTTCTTCTGCGACTTTGTTTGGCGCAATCTTCGAAAGCTGTCGCACTCGGCGGAGGATAGTGTGCACTACACGTTGTTGCCCCAAGCGGAGACCGCCCTGATTGACGAATCCATCGAAAGACGTGTGAGGGCCATGAGAGACGTTGTTGATCTCGTGCGTGTTCTGCGTGAACGAAAGGGCATACCAATCAAGGTTCGATTTTGTGCTTGAGTAATAATCAAGTCAATTTTAGTACCCACTAAAGGAAATGGTCGTGATCAACAGAAGCGCCCAATTCCTTGAGGATGTGCAGTCGCTTCAGGAGTACGTCCTTTCCGAGGTGAATGTTCGCTCACTGGTTGTGTCGCAAGATAAGGAGAAGTACGAGATCACTCTCAAGGTACATCTCTGTTGTTTTCGCATTCTTCCTAGGCGGAGCCCAACTTCCGACTCTTGGGTCAGCGACTCAAGGGAGATCAGAAGGCCGTCGGAGATTATCTGAAGAACAACGCGACTCAAGAAGAACTGTCGTCTTTCCTTGAAACTGGAAAACTCACGGTGCTTGGCCACGAACTCTCCGAAGAGGAAGTTGCTGTGAGCTATGGAAGCAACAGGCCAAGTGCCGGAACCGATCACTACGAAACACATTGCGACAAACAGGTACCACACGCTGTAAACTTATCTTTTTAGACCATCGTGATGCTCGATACAAGTGAGGATGAGTCCCTGGAAGAGGAAGGTCTTAGCCGTGAAGTCACGAACAAGATTCAGAAACTTCGCAAGCAGGTTTTTTTTAATCATGTTATACTGAAGCTGTGTAGGCAAAATTGACACCAACAGATGACGCAAAAGTTTGGGCAAAAGTCGAGGGAGGAAAATTGGCACGTGTGCTGGAAGAACGTCGTGAACAGGTCGAAGCGGCGACATCGACTCCGTTCCATCTGGGAGCGCCTCCGGCAGGAAAGCAGACAATTCACACGGAGAGCTACAAGATCAAGGATTCTTCTCTCACTGTATGCAAATGTGAAGTTTTGATGATGTTTTGATTTTAGTTGTGGTTGTTTGTCGAGAACTCTTTCGAAGGATTGACGCTGACGTACGACCGAAAATCCTACAAGTTGAGACTTGTCGACGGCTCTGGGTTTGTTCGAATTTGGTTTGAATTTCTCTTAGAAACCGACTGACCTATTCACGCTTGCTCGTCGAAGTGCGAGCTCTTACTTCCCTCTGGTCTGGTCGTGTGCAACTCGCCTTCCCCGACGGAGATCTTCTACACTCGGCGACTCCTTTGGAAACCCTGACGGGAAAGACGCTCGTCGTCAAGTCATCCTAGGCCATCGTTAAGCACCACTCTGTTAGGTGAACTTTCTTGTTATTTGTTGCGAATTTTCTGTTACGTGCAAAGTGGAAGGCCGAAGTTTTATTCTATTAAAGCAGTGTGTTTCTACTCGAATCGTCGCAGCCAGCTACTCTTGCACCGTCGTCTTCGTGTCCGTCACAGTTTTCTTCTTATAATACTTGGTCGTCACATGCCTGAACCGTCTCTCGATTGAAAAAGGGGACAACCTGGAGATGACTCCGGGTTCAAGAGGAGTCTCGACCACGCGCCTTTCTTCCTCTTTGAGCAGCTGTTGTTCTCGAGTGGGATCAATCGAAGTCTGGATGTCGCGCTTGTAGGACACATCATGTCCTTCGCGGTCTTTGTATCCACCCTGCAGCAACTCCTCCCCTTCTCCACTTCACTCACAGCAGCATTCAACTGAGCATTCGACACACTGCCCCAAGGCAGAGTCTCGGCCATCTCGGCTTGTCGATCGAAAGGTTGCGTGCTGAAATACTCATTTCGACCATCGTGGCGCAAGACCGAAGTAGTCGAAGGGACGGTCCTGCAATCTCTCTTCTCCCCATGGCATCCCTCACCTTGTCTCAGTGGTCGTCTTTCGATAATCTTTCTTGTAGTCGCGATTCTCCTCGTAGAGAGCGACAGGACGCGGCGAGACTTGACTCGTCTCCTCGCGATTGCTTGAGTACTTCGCTTGATAAGAGGACGAGTATTGACGGGAGCCCGGACTCGTCAGGGCCAGCGGCTGCGACACCTCCCTGCGAGTGGTGGAAGACGAGTGCTGCGTGAGGGCTGGCGCCGGAGTGTAGCTCGGCACCGATTGCTGTGCCATCAGAAGGAGAAGGAAGAAAGACAAACCTGCGAGTAGGAGTAGTGCTGCGTGTTCGTGATGGGCGCGTTTGTCGTGGTGGTCGTGTTCTTCTTGGAAGAGTAGGAACTGGAGTAGGAATAGTTCTGAGAAGCGAAGTTGTCGTTGGAATAGTTCTGGGAGGGCGGTGGATTGGAATAGTTGTGCGTGGTGCTGGAGGAATAATTCTGGGTGGAATAGTTGCGAGGAGAGACGCTGAACGGGGCGACAGCTCCCGAGGAATAGTGCGGCACGCTGAAGGTCTTCGTCGTCGTCGACGTGGAGTACTGCTGAGGAGCACCGAGATGTCCGCCCGCCTTGTACTTGTCCTTGTTCTCCACGAGATAGTCGATCTGGGAGAATCTCCCTTTCTCGGGTCTTCTCACCTGATTCGTATTGAGCCCAGTGTTGAGATGACTCGCCGCGTTGGTGCCGCTGCTCTGGTAATAGGAGCGAGAGGTCTCCCTCGGCTCCTGACTGCTCCTGTAAGTGGCGTCGGAGTAGTAGTGGTCGGTGTTGTAGTTGGAGCCTCCTTGACGATCGGCGGCCGACTGCCACACCTATCTCCTTCCATTCCTTCCTTCTCTCAAAGACTCACATTGTGAGTGTGGGCGGCATTGCGTGACCAATGAGGTGCGGGATCAGGAGCGACGCGATCTCTCGCGGGCACACGAAGACGAGCGTCGTGGTCGAAGGCTCGATTCTCCCAGGCGTTCTTCCTCTGCTGAATGTTCCTGCTCCAGTTCGGCTCGAGGGTGTATGTCTGCAAGGAGTGGAGATGCTCGGGAAAGAGACGACTTCGAGACGATTCTGGCGGGGGTCGCCCCTCGACTGCCATCGCTCGTGCTTTTCCTGAGAGTGAGACGCCCAGTAGGGAGTGTGCTCGCGGCCGCGCGGGATGAGGGCCGAGTCGTCGAGGAGAGTCTCCACCGTCACCTGCACCGCCCCCTCCCCGCTCCTCCGTCGTCTCACCTGCTTCTCCCCTTCTCGAGGGAGGGTCGACGAGTAGTACTGACGAGGCGGCACCGACGCCGAGCGGGAACGCGGACGCTCGCCGCGCTTCGCGTAGACATCCTCCGAGCAGAAACTGACCGGTTGTGGTGGGGAAGGACCCCTGAGCACTCGTCTGGATTCACTTCTGATTGGAGAGGAAAGCTGAAGGGAAACCTATGATCGCGACGGAAGCCCGTGGTGTTGGCGAAGGAAGTGCCGAACTCGTGAGGATTGTAGTGTCGCGTGTCGTGTTGCACCTTCTGGTTCGCGAGCGTGTCTCCCACGAGAAGATGAGGATCCACCGCGTCCACATTCGGGGCAGCGTAGGCGTTGATGGGAGCTCGTGGATCGGCTGCATAGCGAGGACGAAGACGCGGCGGGTCGGGGCCGTGGCCGCGATACGTCGTGCTTCCTGCCGACGCTGTAAACTACTCGTTGAAGAGAGAGAACGGGGGTTCCTACAGTATCCCGTGTCGTAGTCCGTTCCTCCGAATTGATAGCCGGGTCTCTCCTTGCGAGTCTCCTTCCTCGTCGTCTCGTAGTAGGTTCCCGGAGGGAGTCTCTCCACCGAGAGCCCCTTCGTGAAGTCCAATCCTCCCAACTCGTAGCCGCGTTCCGGCACCACGCTGACTATTTCAGATCCACTAGAAACTCTTACTTGGAATTCACGGGGATGTTCTTGAAGCGAGAGTAGCTGTCGTAGTAAGCGGGCACGGATGTCGCCCTCGCAGATCGCTCTCTTGGTGCTGCAGACGGAGCAGAGATGGAGAAGGAGGCGGCGTTGCTGGGTGGCAGGCCGAGGGGGATGGCTGCTCCTCCGGGCGGCGGCAGGGGAATCGCCGTCGATGAGATCGGGTTCCGATCTTCGCCAGGCGTCTTCGAGCGGGCTCGCTGTGACTTCTCCCTCGCATACTCCGTCCACGCCGGCTCCCGATGCGGCGGAACATTCGGTGCCTCAGCCTGGGCCACTTTGTCGAAGAAGTTGCGGCCAAATCCCGAGTCGTTCTCCTGTTCCTGGATAGCCCTCAGAGTGAGGGACTTCGAGGGGTCGAAGTGCTTGCTGTCGGCGGGGAGAGGCACGGGCGTCCTGTCGGCCACGTCGCCAACTTGCTCGGTGAATTCTTTCGCTGCAGCTTCCCTTCAAGCCGTCGTTGAGTGTAAAGCGCTACCCATTCCCTCTCCCAGCATTCCTCAAGCAATCAACACTCCCTCCCCCCACACTGAACATTTCATTGCTGGGTGTCTCTCTCGAAGGAGAAGGAGGAGTGACTACCTGGAGTAGATGTTCATGGGCGAGTTGTACTGAAGATGCACGGGCTGCGGCATTATGGAATACTTCTTGGAAAAGAGAAGAAAGAAGAAGGAAAGGACAAGAAGGACTAGAAAATAAAGGAAGAGCCAAGGAACGGTGCAGAAGCCTTGCGGACTGCGGTCGAAGAAGTCGGTGAGGAAGAGGGGCGAGAGGCGACTTGCCGAGGAAGTCGCCTCGGCACCTGGGCGCCGCCCCCCAGCGGGCCGCGGCCTTCGCCCGCCACTCGCAGCTATTCTCAGAGACTCAGCTGCCACACGGCTGCCCCCAACAAGTCTTCTCTTCATTTCTTCATTTGATCAAAGAATATGCAACTCCCTCACAAATATATATACAGTCAAGAGGACTATCGTGCTCTCAAGCAAAGGGCTCGCAGCACCGAGGCAACCAGAAATCCTCCGAAAATGCCGGCGGCCACCCAGGCGTTGTAGGCGTTTTGTTTGTAGTTGTCCTTGTACTTCTTCACTCTCACTTCCCAGGGCTGGTCTTTATTCGCCTGTACTCCTTTTTCATTCTGTCAAGGGAGGGAAGACTCACAGTGGAAAGACCAGGCAAGTCCTCGAAGAGACCAACGGACTCGTTGTAGTAGAGACCACCGAGAATGCCCTGCAACGGGGAGAAGGGTTGAGGGAGAAGAGACAACTCACGAGGAAGATGATTCCCCAGAAGGAGATGACGAAGACGCAGCCCGTGAGCTTCCAGCCACACATCGTCCAAGGGGAAGGGGAGGGAGGGAGGGGGAAGGTCGCTTATCGACTGTCTCCACTCTTGGTCTTTATCTTTCGTTCTTCGCCTTGACTGCCTGATTCAGGAGGAGGACGCTTTATTACTCGGATCCCGTGTTCCAGACAGAGAAAGAGAAGAGAAGCAACGAACGAAGAAGAAGAAGAACCTCAGAAATAGAAGCGTCCCGTCATCTTGTAGAGGCGACGCAGAGACTGAAAACTTCTTCTTCAGCAACTTCATCAGAGTCTCTGGATGAATAGAGAGAGACTCGCCTGCTTGTCGTAGAAGGAGACGGGATTGCCGAGGGCCTGGATCACGGTGACTCCCCATTGAGGGCGACGGAAGGAGTAGTCCTGAGGACGACGCCATTCGTACGCACTGAGGAGTCTTCACAGAGGGAAAGATGTCTCACCTATAGGCGTACTGTGCAGCGAAGTCGTCAGCCTTGAGACGAGCGCTCACATAGTTGTCGAGGTACTTCTGCGAGCCGCGGATGTAAGACTTGTTCGCCGCGAGCTTCTAATCTCAAATAAGAGAAAGGAAGAGAAGACGAAGAACCTGATCGAAGTAGATCCTCTTCACTTGATTCGAGTAGTAAGGAACATAAGAGCTGTATGCTGGCGGCTGATAGGTAGTTCTCTTGTAGGGTCGAGAGATCTCCCTGAGGGTGTCCTAGAGAAGTTCTTCCATGGAGAGGAAGCAGACCTCGAAGCGAGACTTGGAGTAGCTTTTGGAGTACCAATCGCTGTAGTGAGGCTTGTATACGGGCGTCGTGTGCACGATGCGCTCTGCCTCGCGGTAGTATTGAGGAAGGGCGAGGGAAGGAGCCAGAGATGACACCGAGCCGCTTCTCGTCACTCTGAGGAAGATCTAGATGAAGGAGAAGGAGGAACCTCTTCATGGGCAAGTCATGCTCGGTCTCCTTCACATAGGTGAGATTGGTGAAGGAGGCGCTGCGGGCGAGGCGCTTCGGCTTGTTCCACACCGAGGAGATGAAGTTGTCATAAGTGTCCTGGGGACGAGTCCGAGCCACAAATTGCCTGCAACCTCATTCTCGAATTTCATACTTCTCCTTTCTTATTTTATCTGCTAAGTAGAAGGAAACGACTATTAAACGAATCAATAACAGAAGAAGAGAGAAGACGGACCTTCGAGGATAGTCGGACCACCACGAGGTCTCCGAGTCGACGTCCTCGGCCGCGAAGCGACCCGCCAGCGCCATGTCCGTGGAGAAGCGCCTCGAGCAGAGTGGGCGAGGGCAGAAATAGACGGCACCGCCGCCGGCTGCCCGCCCTCTTCTCCCCTCTCTCCTCGCTCTCTTCCTCCACCAGGTGCCATCGCAAAAGACAGCTCTCACTTTTCTGGCAGTTGCGCATTCCCAATCTCAAAGACGAGAGATTTTTTTGTTTATTTGAGTTATGATCTCAGACGAGAGTTCGAAAGGCTTCCACGACCTTCTCGCGGAGTTTCTCCTCTCCGAGCACGAAGTCCGTGGCCAACTCGATGAAGCCGTCGTGGATCCGAAGACGCGGCTCCACCAACGTGATCGAGTCTGTCACTCGCTCTTCTTCTCTCTTCCAAGACACTCACCGTTGAGAGGGAAGTCAGCTCCCTTGTGGACAGCAGCACTCAGCTGAGGTCCAATGAAGGTCTTCGCAAGGGGTGCAAGCTGCTCGATGCTCTCAGCCTCCACACCGTCCAGAGCAGCCCTCACAAGCGCTTCTTTCCTTTAAAGTGGCAAACCTGTGAAGACGGACGGCGAGTTTGTTTAGTTTGAGATCGCCGCTGAGCCTTCCTCCTCCAGCCTGCAGCTGCATCTCCGCTTGACAGTCCACGGAAGAGACGATCACTTGTCGCCAGCGACCCGACGGCTCCTTCACGTTCGTCAAGATTCGCGCTGAGACTCTCCGAGGAAGAAGAGAGAAGACGAACAAGAAACACGGATGACTCCGATGTCGTCGAGGAAGGAGAAGTCGGGTAGACCGTGGGGAAGAAGGACGAAGGACGTCGTCGTGTTGGGGTAAGCCTTCTCGAGGGCCGGGATAAGCTTGCCCACACAGATGGAAGAGGAGAAGTCGCCCGACGAGGAGGGACACGACGTCTTGACGAAGCCCCGATACTGGGCTGGCAGATTGTCCTCGCTCAGCTGAACTCTCTCTTTCTCAAAGGACAGAAGAGACCTTGAGGGAGAGTTTGTCCATTTGATAAGCGTGATAGAGGAGGGAGGAAAAGAGATAGTCCGAGCCGTAGAAGTAGAGCATTCGATCGGAGTCCGTCGTCGTCTTCATGAACCTAATAGAGTGAGTGAGGGCGAGGGAAGAAGAATGACCTGGGGAAGAAGGGCGTCGTGTCGCGACTCTCCTCATAGCGCACCTCGCCTAGACACTTTTCTCAACGAACAAAGGAAGACCTCTCATTTGAGTCTCGAAGAAGTCGTCCGTGATGAGGGGATTCGCCATGTTTCTGTTGTCGATGTACAGTCCTCTCACGAAGTCGGCGATGAACTTCTGGATGACGGTGGAGTCCGTGACATTCAAGGGGAAGTTCTCTCCCAGATCAATCCGAGCGAGTTTCTGGAAGAGACGCGGCGAGTGGCCTTCGATGATCTCCTTCAGCTTTCGACAAAGAAGATTGGGAACACGACGACGGATGCCTTCGTTGATGGCTGCCTGAAGAGTGACGCCTCTTCTCCTCTCACCTCGAAGGTCTTCACTAGAGGACCGAGAGGGCCTTGGGGATTGATGTTGAAGTGAGAGTAGCCGATGACTGTGGAACAGTTGGCCACTTCGACGGCGAGAAGTCCATCTGGAGAGGAGCCGAAGGAGGTGGTCATGGCGACAGTGAGACGACTGATGTCGCCGTCCGTCGTGCCGCTCACTTGGAAGGCGCCTGCATTCACGTGGAAGGAGCCCGCCATTCTGGAAGAAGTTTCTTCTCTCTCTCGAGTCTCACTTGATGTCCATGTTTTCGATTCCGAGAACGATGAAGGCGGGAGGGAGGAAGTTGACGACCGAGACTTGCGGCGGGTTGTAGCCGAGGACGTGAACATCGTTGAGTTGGACGAATCCTTCGAGGCCGGGCTGAGAGAAGGGATGGACAGTGGAGTAGCCGTGGAGACGGGAGATCTGCTCGTTGAGGAGCTTCACTCCGACTGTCTTCACATGGTTGATGCCCTTCTTCGTGAGACGAATCTTCACTCCCGGATAACCTGTCTCATAGAAGAAAGAGGGCGAGACTCACCGGGTACTCGGTTCCAAGCTTGACTCTGCTGGAAAAGGGTTCGTGCATGGAGGAGGGCGACGAGGAGGAAGAGGAGGAAGAGCGCGCGTCGCATCGCCTCGTTGTGGCCATCCCGGAGCTCTCTCGCTGTCCCGTTCCCCTCGTCTCCTTGCAGTCGTCACTCCGTCGCACGACCCACTTCGCCTCGCCCCGTCCTTCCCATCCTCGCTTATCATCCTTCCCTCCTCCTCAACTTCTTTCTTCCAGCCACCTTGTCTTCATTATTAATGTCTGTGCCATAAATTTAGTTGAATTTCATCATTTTGAAGACGAGAACCCAGAGAAGAACCAGTTTTTGTCCAACGGGATTTCTTTATCTTCGCTAGTAGACGTGAAAGATTCTTTGGGTGTAGCGAGTGCTATGTGGAGAAGAAGGCCGTCTACATAATTACATTTGATTAGAGAAACAGTAATTCAGGACTACAAAACATTTTGCACATCCAAACCACCTAACAACAAAAGTAAATATACAATGTACAGTGCCAGCTGTAAGTTATGTACACACACGAGTCTCTACCAGCCTTTGATAGATCGGACTCGGTAGACAGTCCTTTCGAGTCTTGTAACAAGGCGAGGACGTTGGAGGAGTCGCTCAGTTGCTGCTTCGATCTTGCTCATGTTCCGACGGACATAGTTCTTCGCGTCCAACTGCATTTGGTAAAGTCTGCAAGAAAAAGACGTAAAAAGAGAATGTCTCCATGCCTATCAGGGTCGATCTCATCGAGTCCGTAAGTGTAGCTCATGTATGGATTGAGACGAAAATACGATCCGCGGTTCAGCAAGTCGTGCATTGCAATGTGCACCAGCTCCGTGTCCGTCGCAGAATCGACCAACTGAAACTGGATGAAAAAGATAGCACGATACCTTGGCCAGTTTCTGCTGAACGCCAGTTGATTTGACAATCGCGTTCGGCTCGAGGTCTGCCACAGTTCTTCCATTACCTACCGAAATCTACAAGATATAACTTCAGAGAGAAAAAAAAACGCTCACCACACAGTGAAGAGGGTCCTTAGGCCAAAGTAGGCGCGTTTCGTGAAGGCCGACAGCAGTAGGATTGTTGGAGAGCACTCCTCCATCTTGCAGAAGAAAATCTCCAATTGTAACTTCTTCGAAGTATCCCGGTGCTGCAGCAGACGCCTGGGAAAGAATGAAAAGAACGCAAACACGAACCTGAACGGCTTCTGTCACACGAAATGATGCAGAGCCTCGAAAGTGGGAATCCATTCCCGAAGGATGCTCGTAATTGCGGAAAATGAATGGCTGCAGCTGAGGAAGATTGACGACGCAAGCAACAATCGAAATCTTCGGCGTTCCTTCTCTACGCGCCGTCTGGATCATCGTATCATCTCCAACTATCTAGGAGAACATCAAACAACGCAAAACACTCACGGTTTCGAGCAGCTTCACCCACTTCTTGGTGTTGTAATACGAGTGTGCCGTGAGAAGACCAGAGACACCAGCCGCCGACGACTGCTTGAATATCTCGCGACTCAGATCCATGTAGATCCTCTTGCATTCACTCACGGCATTGCCCTTGATACCGACCAGCATTGCCACCACGGCCCCAGTGCTCACGCCAACGATGTGGTCGAACAGCTCTCCGATCTAGGTGGAGATTATACGTTGTAGATAACCACAAACGCCTACCTTCTTTCCGGAGAGTTTTTCGATGGCCTCAAGAACTTCGAGTCCCATCATTCCTCGTGTTCCACCTCCATCCACAGCCAGAACCGAGACGCCTCTTCCCCGAGGAGGTTCAACGTATCCGCATTGGGCGAGACACTGCCGAGACTCTTCTATCAAGTCTTCATCCGAAGCGTGAGTCGCATTTTGAAGCAAAAAGGGCAGCAAAGCCGCGTCCTAGACAAGGAATGAAAATAATAACGAAAGCTGAAACCTGCGTGGCGACGACTCGACTCGGGGGAAACTCAGAGAGATGCTTCGTAAGTTCATGTGTTCGTAGTCTCAACGACCCAGCAGTTTCGGCACAAAGAAGTTTCTTAACTAAAGCTCGAGTCTTCGCTGAGACTTCACTTCGCGAAGGTTTCTTCGAGATCACACGCGAAATGTCTGACCTGAAGAGTTTAAAGTTCAACGAGTCCAAAGCGCACTTCTTTGTTGCTGTTTCTGTGGTGGAGAGCTTGGGAATCCATTCAGAGACGACAGTGGCGAGATATCCCAAGTAACTCGGTTGCTTTGTTGAACGCTCACTGGGCACAGGGAGCAGCGGCGGTGGCGTGACAGTCGTCGACTCGGCACGACATCTAAACATTCTCTCACCTCTACCAACAGAAAAAAAACACTTACACTGGACAAAGAACGAATTGTATTTGCTGCCGATTAACGCCACCGAGGAGACGCTGCGAAGTAGAAGGCAGCATTTCGCGAGGAAGCCGCGCCAGACAATCGGGTGATCACCGACCGCCCCTCCTTCGTCCTAAGAGCACCACCAGTCGGAGACAGCACGTGGCGCGACACGAAGCCCCGCCCCAACCACGAGGCGGAAGCGCGTCACCCCACACGCACCGCGTGACTAGACCATAGCATGCGTCTAACTTCCAAACAATAACTCGTGAGAGCATCGAGACACTCAAAAGATGAAGGAGCTATGTGTACACAAAGGGTCACATGGATGCAAGGCAAACTTAGTGAATCACACTGCTAAAGAAAGGCTTGTCAAAGAAATGAGCAGAATGTCCGAGCCTTCGCGATCGCGCAAAACCCGGCTGTCCGTGACTTGGAGGAACATTTCGCCGCCGAGACGCGCGCCGGCCGATCGGTGCATTTCAAGTGCCGAAATGGGCGCCGGCGCCTATTTAAGCGCCACGCGAAACGCTTCGCACATTTTTATGTTGAATTGCGCGATTTTCCTTTCTGTTAATTTAGTAATTGATGTAGTGCTATTATTTTGCTTGTTTCGTTTGTCTAACTGACAATTTGTGGGAGATCTTCACTTGCGACAAAACTTTCGATCTTCCCACAGATATCCTGTCACCTCGCTGCTGCACTTTATTTCCTCATATGGATGAATTTCACAAAAGAAAAGTCGATTTGGGGGAAATCGTATTATGCTCCTGTGCATCTTTTTTTCATTCTTATCCGTTGCGGGTTGGTTGCTGGTCCCCGTTGAGCCTCAATAAGCGTAACTATACATCATTTGTTGAAGAAAGAACAAGTAACAAATCATTGATCCACGAGAAGCGAGTTAACTATTCGTTTCTTATCTTTCGTCGTCCTTTTGCTTCTTTTTCCGTTTCTCTATTTTGTTACGTGATCTGCTCTCGAAAAGCTATATTTTGAAACTCGTGCTAGTGACTAGTCTAACTTGGCTTTTAGAGTTAGGTGTTCTATCGTGATCTACTGTTGAACGATGGGAAGGAAGAAGAAGAGAGTTGAGAAGCCGTGGTGTTGGTAAGCTTTTCCTTTATTGTTCCAAACTGTGCAATTCAGGTATTGCAACCGTGAATTTGATGACGAAAAAATTCTAATTCAACATCAAAAGGCGAAGCACTTCAAATGTCATATTTGCAACAAGAAGCTGTTCAGCGGTCCCGGGTTTGCTTGATCTCCTCTTCTATCAATTAACAATTTTTTGTAGGTTGGCAATACATTGCATGCAGGTTAGTTTTGAATTGTTTTTAACAAGTATTTGTCTTGTATAGAGGTTAAACAAGGTCATCCATATGTAGAACCCCTCGAAAATTCGAAAAAAAAATTTTTTTTTTCGTTTTAATTTCCCACCGTCCTTCATTTGGAAAGTAGCCCATAGCGCCCACCTCCTCGTCGTGAAGCGGCAGGAAAAAAATGCTAAAAAAGGAAAAATGGTAGTAGAGACCCCCTTTCGCAAAATCGGTCTCATCCCCTGCCCCCTTTGCAGAATCGGCCAGCGGAGAACCTCGTTTAATCTTTGACTTGTAGGTTCACAAGGAGACAATTGACAAGGTGCCGGCAGCGTTACCCGGAAAGGATTCCATCGAAATTGAAATCTTCGGAATGCAGGGCATTCCCGCGGATGACTATCACGACAACTTTAGAGGTATGAAGAATTTAAAAGATTGTAAGGATCGACCTGTCTAAATAAAGAGCCACGGAGAAGGTTCAGTTTTGGGCTGCTCCTGAGAAACAGCATTTTTTTAAGTTTCTCATTTACATTCAGACTTTTTATCTTGCAGGCAACGATGAGCCAGCGCCGAAACTTCCTCGACTTTCGGCCGCCAGCTTGCTTCCGACATCTCTTCCTCCTGGTCCGGGCTTTGCGGCGGGAATGCCTCCAATGCCTCCTGGTCCAATGCCACCGGTACCGCCTGGGGCTATGCCACCTTTCATGGTTCCGCCTTATGGTACATCTCTTTTCCATTTCAAGTATTTTCTTTGTAGGAATGGTGCCTCCATTCGTTCCGCAAATGCCCCATGGAGTGCCTCCCGCCTATAGACCTCCAATGCCTCAAGTGCCACCATCGTTGCCTCCTCAAATGCCGCCATCGAGCATCCCCACACCGGCTCATATTCCTACACCCACGGATCCGCCGGCTAATGTGCCTGCTGCACCGCTAGTCGTCGCCAAAGAAACGAAGAATATTGGCAAGACGCGAATCATGCATCCGGACGATCTTCTAACATCCCTGGTATGACTCTTTGTTGTTCAGTCATTTGTTTCTGCTCCAGGAAGAACGACGCTCTCAACTTGGAACAGTTTCACAACGGCCGCCGTTCCACTCCGCTGGATACTAGGCGTGAGTCGAGTTGAGGGCCACTTCCAAAGGTAAGTGATGCGATCCAAGTAAGCCGTTATATTTCCTCACATAAAAGGCCAGTTAGTTCTTACCACACACTTTTCAAAGAATTAGTGACCCTTTCATTCTCCCCAAAGGTGAGCGCCTTTTGCACGTTCTTTTCAAACGCGAAAATTTCGTCTTCAAGCCGGTTGGCGTACGCCGGTAAAGGTTAGTCGAGAAAGAGACGACCAAGGTTTGCGATTCGTGTTTGCCCCGTTAGATGACCCTTGGGATAAAAGAAAGTCATGATCCCAGGTCATCTCTTGTTTCACAGGTGCGCGCACGAATGTTGTGAGAAGAGGACGTCGTTTTCAGCCACTTCGTTTCCCCTTTTTGTTTCACAATTATTGTTCCAGCTTACTCGTAATTTGATGTTTTGGACGGAATCAGATAAACGCATTCCTGTTTTTGACATGGTGGCAGCTCAGAAGTGTTTATGCGTTTCGTCATAACATTAAGTTAGAACTCGTATGGACAGAATAAGTAACCTTCTAGTGTTATCCCAAATACAGACAGACAAGTCAGAAGTTCACCGGTAATTGCACTATTTAGTCCTCGATGAAAGAGATTGTGTTACCAGCGTTGTTCTTCATGTAACGGCGGTAGCGCTTATAGCGTCCACTTTGAGCGAGCTTCTCCTTTTCTTCCAACTCTCTCTCGGCCTTCCACTTGTCGAATTCCGGCTTCTTCCACAACTCCAGCTCGAGATATTCTTCGTGTTCAGCATCCGTCAAGCACTAAATTTGTCGCGACTAATAAGGCTAGGAGGTAATCCTGACTTGGAATTGACTTTCGGAGACGCCGAGATTCTTTCTAATTAGGTAAAGCTTCGCCTCTTCATCATATTCCTCCCTCTTGAGCCAGTAGCGATAGCTCCATCGAGCGTACCAGATCAAATAAAGAACGAGAGTCTTCGGCAGCATCAGAATGTGCCAAATTAGTGTATCGAAGATGGATTCCTTTTTGTAGCCGCCACTAGATTCCACATTCTTCAAACGAATGATCACCTACCGGACGTCCATGTTCTCAGCAACAATCGATCGAATAATATCATCGTTGTTTCTTCCTTTGATCTTCTTCAGCTTGCCCTTCGCGTCATTCTCAAGAAGCTTACGCTCGAGAGCGATTTCGATAGCTGCATTACGATATTTCGGGACTGTCACGGCATAACTTAAGGCTTCAGAATACTTTTGCTTGGCGCTGAAGAACTGAAAAGAACGGACTATATTCGATAGGATAGTTCCAAAACCTGGAAGAGTGAAATGAGAAGTATGGATCCCACAATCACAATCCTCACGTCCACCTTAGGAGCAACTCGTCGACGATAATACTGATAGTAGTTGTAGAAACTAAAAAGCTAATAAGAAGCCGAAGGATGAAACCGTTCGTCTGGATGATCGAGGTAGTAGTCGTATTCCGTGCGAGTCTCATCGTCTTTGAGTGTTTCGTAAGCCGTAGCGATCACTCGGAAACGTTCTTCAGCTTTCACTTTCTCTTCCTGTGAAAAAAAAATAAAGAGAAATGAATTACTCACCGGATCCTTATGCCTGTCCGGATGATACTTCTTCGCCAGTGTTCTGTAGATCTTGGAGAGCTTACTTTTGTCGAACTCATCACGATTAATTTCCAACACTAAAACAAGCTAAGAATAGAAGAAAGTCACATACCGTCATAGCAATTCTCGAGTCCGCAATAGAGTTCGGGAGCAAATCCAACGCTCGCAACACGCGGAAGTTCCACGAAGAGAAGCAAAACACATATTCGCCAAGGTTGCATTACCTAAATCTGTCTGTAATAAAGAGTTCGGAAATACACAATTGTTGAGAGAGATAAGGAATAGTAAGAAGTGTAAAGTGCTAGGGGTGAGAAGTGAAGGATGAATGAAAGGAGAGGGAGAACGGAGCGTTTGCAGTCCGTCCGCCCCGCAGCCCGACACCCGTTGCACGAGCGACTGAGACGTCTCGAGACCTCGACGGGAAAGGACGGCGAAAGGAGGCGCGCGAGACAAAACAGGCTGCGCGCGCACGCCTCTTCGAGGAAATTTTCTGGTCCGAATCAGATGCAGCCCCACTCTCTTCCAGACGATTTCTCAAGACGATCTCCGTCGAAGAGGCAGTTCAAATACGTCCTTCTCTTGGTGCTTCGTTGGCTAAAAATCTGCCCTATCACCTGGAAAACATTTGAAAACTGAGAAAGCGTTTCACTCTGTAGATTTCTCGACTTAAATAGGATAGATTGCGTCGAGGTTTACGAGTACTTTGACTGTTTTCCTAAGTGTTTTCCTCTGTTAGAATGAGGATTTGCCGGATGTTGACCGAAGCTGAATGCTGCAGGTCTCTGGCTGACGTGGCCAGACTGCCACGTGTAGCATTTCATGCGCCGCTTTTCATTCTATTACTTCCATTTCCGAGCTGAAAATGATCTCATTTTGTGAATTCGATTAATCAAGAGTTTGTTTTAGAATGAAGGCCTTGATCCTGGTTGGCGGCTATGGAACGCGTCTTCGCCCGCTCACTTTGACCCAGCCGAAGCCGTTGGTGGAGTTCGCCAACAAGCCGATGATGCTGCATCAAATGGAAGCACTCGCCGCTGTCGGTGTGGACACCGTTGTTCTCGCTGTCAGGTAGCACACTTTTTTTCTAACTTATTATTATTAGTTATCATGCGGAACTGCTTGAGCAAGAAATGGCAGCGCAGGCTGACCGACTAGGAATCAAGGTTTACTTCTCGGTCGAGGAAGAGCCTTTAGGGACTGCCGGCCCGTTAGCTCTTGCTAGGTTTGTGATTTCTCTGTGATCATGTTCTGTTTAGAAAGTATCTCGACGGTGATGAGCCATTCTTTGTGCTCAATTCGGACGTTGTCTGTGATTTTCCATTCCAGAAGATGATTGAGTTCCACAAGACTCATGGAAAGGAAGGCACAATTGCAGTCACTAAGGTTATATTTGGTTCTATTAATTCATCATCTGGGTTTTCAGGTGGAAGAACCCTCGAAGTATGGTGTGGTCGTCTTTGATGAGCAGAATGGACGCATCGAAAGCTTCGTGGAAAAGCCACAAGAGTACGTCGGGAACAAGATCAACGCCGGATTGTATTGCTTCTCTGCTTCAATCCTAGATAGGATTTCACCAAAACCTACAAGCATTGAGAAAGAGGCAAGTAAAATTCGCCGCTCATAATACTTACTCGGTCTCAGGTGTTTCCTAAGATGGCTGACAGCGGCAATTTGTTTGCTTTCGTTCTTCCTGGCTTTTGGATGGACATCGGTCAACCGAAGGACTTCCTCACTGGTCTGTTTCCTTCTGTGTTTCATACGAAAGCCTGTAGGTCAAAATCTTTATCTTCGACATCTCCGTGAACGTCATCCTGAACTCCTCGCCACTGGAGAAGCCTTTCAAGGCGACGTCCTCGTTGATCCGACAGCTATTATTGCCAGGAATTGCCGCATTGGACCGAATGTCGTGAGTCACGCCATCTCTCACAAGGCATGCTTTCAGGTGATCGGACCTCGTGCTCGAATCGAAGACGGCGTTTGTCTGCGTGCGTGCACCATTTTGGCCGATTCCGTCATCAAGTCGCATTCCTGGCTTCATGCAGCCATCGTTGGCCGACAGTGTCGCGTGGGACGGTACGTTTCCTTTTTCCTCTTCTCTTTTTTCATCCAGTCACTGGGACGAAGATATAACTCGATCTATTTAAGGTGGGTGCGCGTGGAGAACACGACAGTTCTTGGTGACGACGTGGTCGTGAACGACGAACTGTACTTGAACGGTGCTCGAGTGCTGCCTCATAAGGCGATCTCGGTCAATGTTCCAGAACCAGATATCATTATGTGATGATTCGACTTCTTTTCTTTCTTTAATTCGAGCTCCATTCCAGAGGCCTCATTTTCTCTCACTTTTATCATGACTCATCTGTGATAAGATATAAGCGCACATGCCGTCCGTTTTTGCCTTTACCTTTCTCTCGGGCTTATGTATACTTGTTGTGTTTACGTTCTGTTTGAAATATTTATCCATTTCGTTTCAAGACTTGTTCCATTCTAGACTCTTTGAGAGTGAGCGGTGTTTGAATAAAGACTCCTTTTATACCTTGTCTGCGGCTGACGTGTCTGTGTTCACTCTTCTACTTCGCCCTCTATTCGCTCCTATAAACAAAAGGTAGAGTGTCTCTTTGCAGTCGGGTGGGAGTGGGAGTGAGTGATGCTTGAATGAGCGACTCCATCGCCACAACCGAGGATGAGGGCAGCTGGCTCGATATCGACGACGTCTCCTCCCAGCCAACACTTACGCTTGATGAGATTATTAGAGACGTTCGTGGTGTCTCTTCTTTCTCACGCTATGCTTCTAGTCGAACAACTTCGATGAGAATTTCAACGGCGATTTCCTCGCCATTGATGAGGCTGACGGGGTTGTACCGTCGACAGTTGCTCAACCGGCCGTTTATACTCTTGCGTCGCCCCTAGAAGTCGTCACCTACAGTTGGATTTTGGAGTTTAAAGAAAATGTTTAGGTGCCATTTCTCACCAGCTTCAAAGCCACGCCGATCGTGTCGGTTCAGGCTCGGCGACATCAGTGTCCATTCACGGGGATGTCATTGCTGTTGGTACAAATCGAGGTCATGTATTCTTCTTCTCTGAAAAGGTAGAGCGTATTTTTGTTTGCAAATAACTTGCTTGAAGACTCAGCGTCTTGAGCGATTGATACGTGATGGATCCCAATATGGATCTGTCTCGTGTCTTCAGTTCTCTCCTGATGGTTCACAGGTAGGCGAATTCTATTTGGCAACAATCTTGCAGTTGGTTGTTGGCTACAGTAAAGGCTTGGTACGATTTATCAATGTTAAAAGTGGGAAAGTGACGAACGATATCGTCGACGCCGTCCAACCTTCTCACGGAGTTCTTCAGCTAACTTTCTACAAAAGGCACACCTCAGAAACTTTTATCTCAGCTGGACTTTTTAGTTCTAGTTTATTGCTTGTCGTGGATAGCGGCGGTTCAGTTTTTGAAGTACAGAAACGTAGAGGTCTCACGGGAAGAAGACACTTCGAGGTTTCTTTTTGATTGTTCTTGTTCACTCAGCAGGTTCAATGCGTGTTTTCTGGAAGCAATGGCGAGGTTGTCTTCATTCAATTATTTGCTCCTTTGCTGGCTCTTGTTTCACTAACGAAAATTCTGCTTGTAGCTGTTCGCAAATCACGGCGTCGTCAGTTGAAGGTGCTCAGAGATTCTTTTGTTATCCTTTTCAGGTGGCAATTCCTCTGCACGGTCCACCTCAGTCCCCACCCTTGATTGACTTTCGCCTTCTCGATGCTGCTCACCCGAATCTTATTCTCATATGTGCAGCACGAGGTTCAAGGATGTCCTTCTTTCGATATGATAGCTCAAGAGAGGTAAGTGCACTCGTCTTTTTAATTCTCTCAGAGTGACCCGGCAGTATTCTTGAGAACAGTGGAGGTGAATGAGCCGATGGTGAGTCTTCACTGGACTTCCGCCCTCTCAATCGTCATCGTGGATGAAAGGGAAACAGCTCATCTCTTCGATGTGAACAAGTCAGCCCTCACTGGCTCTCTCAAGCTAACACATTGCGAACTCGTTTATGCTACGTCGGACTATAAGGTGCTTCAGAGATTCTTCTCTCTTATGTTTTAGGGAGTTGCAACCGGAGGAAATGTGAGCGAGGCACTGAAATGTGTGGCCGAAAATGTCTGCTATGGTTCCATTATCAAGCATTCTTCTTCCACCAATAATGAGGGCACAATTCTCCTCGTCGGAGCTCATTCTCTTCATCGAGTGGATGTGGTTTGTGATGAGAAGCAGTTAGATATTTTTATCGAAAGGTGAGTTTCTATCACTATTTATCTCATTCATCAGCGGTGACTTTCTTTCGGCGTCGCTTTTTGCTTTCGACATTTTGAAAGGGAAAGCGAGTGGTCGAGGATCGGCCAAGGCTTCGGTGGAAAAGAGAATGCCCCTTCTCATTCGACGTCTTCTGGAAGTGACTGTGGACGGTGTGCCGGAAGGACGAGTCGCCACTCTTATTGAGCATTATAAAGTTTGGATTACACGATTCAAATTGTCTTGCAGAAGCACATCGATGTTCTTATGAAAGTCTGTGTCGGGACTCGGAGCCTCGAGATTCTTTACGAAGAGGTGTATCCAAGGCAAGATATCTACTATGCTTTTTATTCTTCTAGATTGGCCATGGATGTCTTGTCACGAACATGCTTCCTCGAGTTGATGGAGGAACCTCTTCTGGACGGCGTCCTCACCAATCCCCCACCGGGCCTCGTCTCCGACTATCTCCATCATCTTGTTCAAGAAGGTCTTCTCGCTCAGTTTCAGTCGGCCGTGTCTCGGATCCCCATTGAGTCTCTCGACATCCATCTCGTCGGTTCTTTCTTCTTTCTTAAACTCTGTCTAGGTAATGTCTACCTGTCGACAGAATGGTCTATATGATGGCATTATTTACGTAATGAATAAGGCTCTTAACGACTACTTAAGTCCTCTTGAAGTAAGACTCTGAACAGTGTTTTAAAAGATTGCTTCACAGGAAATGCTGGATAACCTTTCTGGAATGGTATCGAAAGAGGTTCTTTCGGACATGGAGGTCGAGCAGGGCAACAAACTTCTTCTCTACCTCCACTGCTGCTTGGCCGGGAAGGCGTTCCCTTTTGGAAGTCTACCACCGGAGCTCGTGAATTGCGTCCCTCTAGAGGTTTTTCAGTAAATCTTCGTTTCAGTCCTTTTCAGGTATATCGTTGTATTTCCTCGTTGCATGGAAGAAATGGTGAGACTTCTTCGCATCGTTATCCTTACTTGCGACGTCTTCTACTCTTCGATGCTCAACAGGTGGAATTTCACCTTGAATGACTGTTTTCTTTAGTTTCTCGCAGTAGTGAGTACTTGTGCGGATTGCCCGTTATTGGAGTCCGACGGTCGACTTCTTCATCTGATCTCAACACTTGCGTCCATCTCCATTCAGCTGCTCAATCCGTCCATCCTCACACACTTTCTCTTCTTCATCTCTCAGTTGGCCGTTCGACAGCGTGTTCTTCCTCCAGTCAGCACCATTGAAGACGTGAATTCCTACTATTCATAAATAATTCTTTCTGTCTAGACAATAGAAGCCCTTCTGCGAGCCGAAGCGACGAATGGTCGTCCGACAGACCAAGCAGAACAAAGCATTGTCGAAGTTCTTCGAGCCTTCCCATCCTTCAACGTCAATCGGGTCCTTGTTTTGGCACTCAGAGCTCCGCGGTATGACCTTTCATCTGAGTCCTACTCTTCAGACTCCAACTCTGTTCGTTCATTTATACTCAGGAACGAAAGTTGGCGGAACTTCTAAAGCTGAACTTAATTCACTCGAAGAATGCTGTGAGTCTAAATATCATCGGTCAGTCGCATGCAGACTTCCTTATTCGCCACCATCAACAGTCTACTTTCGCGGGGAGATCTCTCTCCTGACGAGTATCGACAGACAAAGCAGATTCTCTCCGAGAACATCAAGGTCAGGCTTCTACTTTCTGATAACCGTGGACTTGTAGAAGCTGTCAGCAATGGACTCTTTGTTGACAGCCGAGCTTATCGTTGACCACTGCGTCGAAGTGTTGCCCAGCCTCGGCGATGGGAGCGACCTCCGACTATTGCGCGCGGTCTTTGCTGTGAACCGCGAGCGCGGCCAACAAAGAGTGACCGGCGAGGAGAGCGTCGACGATGCGCTCTTCTCGGTCCTCTTCGAGGGTCTCGTCGCCGAGGCGAGAGCGCGCGATGTCACCCCGACGGACGCCCTTCTTATCGTAAGCCGCTTCTCTTCCTTTTGCAACAAGCGATTTGAAGGACTTACTCGATTTCTGGCTCCCTCTTGGAGCGCTGACAGACCGCTGCCTGAACGCCGCTGTCTCGGGCGGACTGCGACGATGCACGGTGCGCCTCTTCGAGGCGAGAGGCTTCCCCGAGAGAGCCTTCGAGGTGCTTTTTGAAGATCTTCAAGAAGCGAGCGTCGACGAGGAACTTTTCTGTGAGAACTGATCCGGAGTGTATGTAGTCTTTAGTGTCTCGAATGGAACTTCTCCTTAATTTCTGCAATTTCCACGAGGAAGAAGCGAAGAAGGAAGGCTGGCTTCTCAGAGTGTTCCACTCGATCATCGAATGCGGACAGCTCGCTGATAAGTCAAGTGGGTCAACAGAAGGGGAAAGAGTCTAGTCTTCGCCCTCATTTAGATATTCGAAGTCATCTGAGGAAGGTGACCGAGAAGATCCTCGAAAGTGGAAGTGAGAAAGCTGAAGAACTCACACGATGCCTTCTCGAATATACGGCTTTCAGTGATTGTCAATACAGGTGGAACTTTTTTTATTTCAAGAAAGGATTATCTTTAGTGAGCTGAATGACTTGGTGACGTCGATTCTGTCGACCTGTCGACATGAGGCGGCCTTGCTTTCCTCTCTTCTTGCCACTCGCGACGACGAGTCTTCTGAACTACTTCAAGTCCTCCTTGGTGCTTCTTCATCCAAAAGGTGTTTCTACGCTCCGCGACAAGCTCATTGCGTCGTCTGCGAGAGGACGCTGGATCGAGCAGCGAAACTCTTCTCGTGAGTTCTCCCTCACTTGACAATAGGTCTTTAGATGTGGCCACATGGTGCATATCGAATGTGACGACCACGGTCGATGTCCTTGCGAAGGTCGACTGGTGAAGATCGCCTCCAGTCTGCCTCCACCACGTCGACCTCCATCGCCCATTGTAAATCCGTTTGGTTTGTTGCATGCGAGACTGAGACTCGGCCCCTCCTCCCTCACTTAGTCCTTCCTTCTTCCCGAAATGGTGCATAATGGTGTTGTGATCACTTGCATACTGGTCTTTCAGAGTTTATTGTATTCATCTTTTCATGTTTGTGACGTTGGTCATTTGGAGTAAAGTGGAGAACGGCTGCGAGTACAAAGACAAGAGGGAAGAGATGAGCGTTGAGGACAGAGAAGAGAAGAGAGACTAGAGAGGCTAGCTAGCAGAGAAGAAGAGAGAATCCCCGAGAGAAAGTCGAATCAGTTGCCGTTCACCGACACCGGCGGCAGCGACGGCTCCTCGCCTGCCGCCTCGTTGCGAAGATCGACGTGCGTCTTGCGGAAGTTGAGAATCGCCTTCAGCTCAGCATTCGATCGAGTTTGATACTGAACACTGTGTTGTGAGGGAAGGGACACTCACTCCACTGCGGGCCTTCTGCACCAGAAGTTGAGAGTAGAGAAGGGCGCCCTCCTCGCGACCGCATGCCTCCATCAACTTGTTCTTGCTGAGAGAAAAGAGATTGGCGCCATCTTGACCCTCGAGCAATTGAATCACCCTGAACAAGAACTGAAGGGAAAGGGACAACGAACCAGACGGAGAAGCCCTTGCTCTGCAGCCAACGAGCCACCTCGTCGGGGTCCGAGTTCTCGGTGAGACGGACCTGGTCCTTCGTCAGCTTGGGCTTTGGCAGCGCGCGATTCGGCTCTTGTAGAGTTTCTTTGAGCTGGTTCACCACTTGTTCATCTACAAAATCCCATCCTCTCTTCTTCCCTTACTCGTTCTCCTCTGCACTGACAGCACGGGATGCTCGGCGGCAGCCTTTGCCTGCTGATCCAAGATCTGAAGAAGACTCTCCCCTTCAATGCTCTCTCGCACCTTTTGGACGACGGCATTATTGGGTTGAATGGGCACGGGAGCTTCATGAATAACCACCGGTGGAGGAGGTGGAGATGGAGTTGGCTCTGGTTGTGGCTGTGGAGGACGGATGACGGCGGGTGCAGGGGCGACGATGGGTCTCTGGACGGGCACGTCAACGACGACGGGCGGAGTTTGTCTCACATCGGCCTGCACGCCCACCTCGGCCACCGTGTACACTTCTGCAAGGGAGCCTCCCCGTTATCTCCCACTCTCAGCACTTTCGCGCCTTCACAGCCCGCACTCTACGAGGAGACGCGCGTCTGAGGGGGCGTCGCCCCTCGCTCGCCGCCTCGCCTCGGCTCGCTCGCGTAGTGGCCTGTCCCCGGCATCGATAAACATTTATTGGCTATGCATGAGAGGTACAAAGGGCTGAACAAAGGGCCGTTCACAACTCTCACATAGACTCTCTCTTGGGAAGGAAGGGGAGGAGGAGGAAGAGGGGGAGGGGAGGGGAGCGAGGAGAAGAAGAAGGACAAGAAGGCACGAGGAGGGCTGTACAGACGATTGAGCCGTCGCTGAGCAGTCGCTGATTAGATGAGACGCGTTAGAACATCGGTGCTTATTATGAAGAAGGTGAAAAAGGAAAAGAAGGAAGAAAGAAGCATGCGGGACGACGTCTTGATGAGTCTTCGTTGATCGTGAGGAAGAAAGAAGAGTGAGAGTGAGGAGGAGGAAGGGAGAAGGAGAAAACGCGGTGTGTGAGTGCAACAACACGACGAAACACGACGGACGCACAAAAATGAAAATGAAAAGCACGATTGGGAGTGTGAGTGAAGCCCTGAGAGAGTTAGAGCGACGGCCTCCTCGGCGAGGCGGCGGCATGCATCCCCTCCCCTCCCCCTCACACATTTGTCAGTCTGCGCTTTGATTAGTTGCGGCTCAACTAGCTTCGCGGTGCAATTAGCGTGAAACCAAGTGAACATTGAATGGGGGAGGAAGATCAGAAATAACGGAATTCTCCTCGCTTCCCCTGTCTCTGCTTAATGTAGGAGGGCAGATCGTCGCCGACTCCGCCCGTACCTGGACGCGGACTCGGCCTCTCCTGCGGCGTCGTCCTCTCACTCGCTCGCTCTCTGCCAGGGAGAGTGCGTGGTCCTCCTTGTGGTTGAGGGGAGTCGGAGTCGACAGGGACGACGGAGAGAATCGTGTGGGGCACATAGCCGACGCGACTGTGAACATTGCGGCACTCCCACCAGTTCTTCGCGTCGTTCAACACCTGCAGAAGGGAGGAGGAGTGTGGCCTTGGAAGGGAAGGGGGATGGGAAGGGACACGCCCTGGCCATTCTCTCACCTCGAGATATTCTCCGCGCGACACCGTCAATTCCTTCGGGTTCTGTGCCACGCGGTCGTAGGTCGCCTGCACGAGTTTGCACTTTCTGTTGATGAGGTCTTGGACGAAAGCCCGTTGACGGGGACTCTGCTCCGTTCCTAACTCCAAGGCGGAACCCGACAGAACTCCGTTGCCCAGTTGATTTCGTCCCGGCAGAGGAGACGGCTGCACCGAGCTGAAAGAAGGAATGAGGAGGGAAGAGGGGAAGACGGACTTGTCTCTGTAGGTGCTGCTGAGGGAGCGACGCTCAGCTTCTTCCTGCAAGAGACGACGCTCAGCCTCGAGACGATGATGCTCCGCCCTCACATGCTTCTCGCCGTCGAGTAGACGTCGTTCTCTCTCCAGAATCTTCTGTCGTTCGAATTCGAGTCGTTCCCTCTCAAGAGAAAGTCTGTCCAGATCCTGATGCAACTGCTCGCCTTCCTCTCTTTCTCCTTCCACTCACATTGTCCACCGAGCGGTCTCTCACTGGAGGAGCCGGGTAGTGCGACTGCGGAGGCGGCGCCGACACTCCGCGGTGCAAGGGTTGCGGCTGAGGTTGAGGCTGTGAGGGTCTTAGTGTGTCGAAGGGCGCTCCATAGGGAGCGAAGCCGTCGAGGAAGACGGGACGGTAAGGCGGCGGCAGAGGGTGCGGCCAGTCCTCCCTGAAGAGAATGAAGAGGGAAGAAGGAGACTGACGGTGGGATCCTCCAAGCGTCGCCAAGGGCCATCCACACGTCGCTCTCCTTGCTTGTCAGACAATTCTGCATCAACTCGCGAGCCTCGAGGGAGAGCAACGGAGAAGTGACCTGAAGGAGGTCTTCGTCCTTCTTGAAGAGACTCACCTGGGGAGCGACGCTTCTGCCGAGTCCCCATTGACAGGCTTCGAGGATGACTGTGAGGGGAGTGAAGAGGAAGTGCAGCAACTCGGGGGCATTCGGCTCGTGAATGTGATTCTTGAGTTTCGCCTAGAAAAGAGATGAGAAGAAGAAGAGAAGGAACTGACGAGGAGGTTGAAGGAGAGCTTGAACTTGCGGAAGATGTCCACGAATTCGTTCTCGAGGGGGAGCTGCGCCCTCATGTGGAGGATTCCTTGAGGATCGGGTGGGGGCACTGAGGCAGATCGCTTCGAACGCTGCGCCGTGCGATAACGGTGAGCCTGTGGAGAATGGAGAGAGAAGAGGTCTCTTACCTGAGCCTCGAGTTCCCGTTGGGCGAGGGCGGCTGACTGGATGCGAGCGACGAAACGTTCGATATCGTCGAAGCAGCGATTCAACGTGTTCACATCTCTTTCGAAGAGTTCACTGCCGTCGGAACTGATGGAGGCGTCGTCGGGAACATTCACTCCCCCTCCTCCTCCTCCGCCTCCTGTCGGCGGTCCTCGACGGGGATCTGCGAAGGTCTCGTCGCGAAAAGCGCGATCACCTTGAGCATAGTACTGTGGTTGTTGGGGAGTGCTCGTGCTTCTCCTGCGACCATTGCGAACTCTTTTGAATTGGCCCTGGACATAATAGCGCAGATCTTCGGCCACCTCACTCGCTGGCACTCCATTGCACTGAAAGGGAGAAGACGTTGAATTCAGGCGGCGAGTGCAGCTTATCGCCCCCTCCCCCTTCCCCCGTCGCGCAGCTTAGGAGAGAGCAGCGGGACGCGTGATAAGAACACTCCAAAGACACTCCTCAACAAGCTGAGGAGAGAAGAAGAAGACAAAAACCACGCCGCCCTTGTGAAGAGAGCAAAGGAAGAGACCTGGAAGATGTGCATCTCCGTCGGATTCGTGCCGCCGCGGCGACTTCGGTCCTCGCGAACAATAAAGAGAAGGATATTGTTGTAGGCATCTCGAGGATCATTGGAGATGTGCGCCGTCGGCTGCTCCACCAACTCGATCGGGAACTGCTCCACGAGATCCTGCCAGCCTCTTCCCTCCACCCTTTGTACTCACCCCGTTCTCGTCTTCCACGGAGACGACGGCTGGTCGAAGGCGTAGAATCATGGGCTGAGCCCAGATGGCGGAGCTCTTCTCCATCTGCTTCAACTTGCGCACTCCATCAGAAGGGAAAGTGAGGCCGTATTGTCGACCGACGGCGAAAGTGGCGAGATGCTCGACGAAGTAGGAAGGCGTGGACTCGTCGAGCCCTCGTCGTGCAGAGCCGAGCGTGGCGGAGTCGTGGCCGTTGCGTGCCATGGCCGAGGAGGGCGACGGGAAGGAGACGGGGACACCCCGCGAGTAGTAGTAGCCTCCGCCCGGCGACGCCCTGCAAGCCGCATTCCTTGCTTCCTTTCCTTCGCCTTCCCCCTCGCCCGCTCCTCCACTTCAATCGGGCCTCCATCGTAAACTGGCTCGCAGATAAAGGCGTCTTCTGAATCGATGCAAGGCATCGTCGCCCTTCACAGTCATCTCCACCTCCCCCTCCCCTCTTCCTCGACGAGCATCCACAGGGCCACGTCTCTCTTCCCCGAGGGAGGCACACGCGGCGAGGGGCAACACCCAGCCCTTTTTACGATAAGAGCTTTCTGAGTCAGGAAGGGAGAGGCGAGGAATGTGGAGAAGCCGGGGAAGGAGACTGTCAGAGTAAGACCGAAGAAGGAAAAGAGAGAGGACAAGGATGTGAATGAAATGGAGGGGGATGTGCTCGGCTGGCAGAAGAGGGAGGCGCGCGTCGAAGGCGGGACTGGAGCAGAAGACGGCGGACTTTATCAGAAGAATGTGGCGGACAAAGCGACGGCGCCAGTCAGGTCCCGTGTTTGGGCCATCGAGGGGGAGAAGGGAAAGGAAAGGCAAGGCGAAAGGGGAAGGACGAGCGGGCGGGGCGCCGTGGTCAGCGTCGCGGGTCGAGGAGGCGAGAAGGAAAGGGGAAGGAGTGGACGAAGAAGACTTACTTGTGATAAGGCGTCTCACGGCGAACGCCTTGCGACATGACCCGCGAAGGGAGGACTCGCTCTCACGCTGAGAAGGCACACATGAGACTATCTGCAAGAGGATCGTCAAAGGGAGGAGGAGAAGGAGGAGAAGGAAGGATGGCTGAGTACAGGAGGCAGGGGACGGGCGAGGGCGTCGCCCCTAAGAACGCGACCGCAATGCGACCGAAATCTGGGTCGACTCTCGAGGGCCGGCTGCCAGCTCTCCCGACACTCGCGGGTCGTGTCAACGCGGAGAAGAGAGAGGCGGCGGGTGAAGGAAGGCGACGGCCTCGACCGCCGGACACTCGCCGAGGCGGCATCCTCGGCCAGTCTCATACAACAATCGATGGCGGAACTGTGCGCACCGAAGAAGAGACGCGATCGATGGTCGACAGGCGAGCGAGTTCAAGGGGGGCGCGGGCCGACGAGGAGCTGGCGGGGGAGGGAGCGGCGAGGGGAGAAGGCCGAGGGGGAGGGGGGGGGGGGGAGGGAGGGGAGACGACGGTCAACGCCGCCGCCGCCTCGCGCAAACACGTGCAGGCGGCGACCACACGGAAGCACTCGAACCACGCAAAAACTCGACGCGCTGAGACGCCGCCGCCTCGTTCTCCTATTAGTTGGATCGACTGTTTCTTGGACTGTCAGAATAAGAGAGAAGATGGCTCTCTCTCATCCACGAATGCCGTCTGCCTTCAAGTGGAAGTGGAGCCACAGGAGATGTCATTTATTGCAGCAAGAATGGCCAATGTTTCGATTCCTGTAACTTCGATTCGCTTTGAAGATTGACAGAAATGAGCTTCCCTGAATATTGTGTCTTCATCACTCGTTCCAGACTTTTCTCTAAGGTGTCTCTTCTTGACGACATCTTCTGTAGCTCATTCTTTGACATACTCATCGCTTCTCTTGTGGAACACTTAACTTAGTGAAAAACAATCGAATTTCAGCAGAGGAAGACGCGCAAGGACAACATCTGTCTGAGGACTTCCCGCTCTCTCTTAGCCAAGAATCCGAGGAAAGAATGATATCATCCATCTCTACTAGAATTCTCTTTGGGCGACTATGGAGACAAGGAGCCTCGTCTACTCGAGGAACCAGCCGTGCAGCTTCCCTATTGACAGATTGCAGACGTGGCCCTTGGAGCTGGCAGACGAAGGATGTTTCCGTGCCGACGAAGGGAGTGGTAAACCAGGTGGAGGCAGGAGGGCGAAGCAGTGAGAGGTCTGCTCTCTCAATGCCCTTCACCTCGTTGTCTCTTCTCTTGCTAGCTGACTCAAAGCGGCGGCATTTCGTGTGAGAATAAAGGTGTTGCTCGGAGTCTTCAAGTGAGTTCAATTATAGGAGTGGACAAAGGGTCAGCAGGCTGTCCCTCGGCCTCTTCCCTTTTCCTCTTCCCTCCCTTTGCCCTTGCCTGTAGAATCGATCGCCGTCCCTGTTTGCCCTCATCGGGCACCGTCCATGACAGAGGAGCGGCATGTCGCTCTGGACGACGTCGCTCCCCCGCCCCGAGGCAGTCTTCGCCCGACTCGTCTGGATTCTCCATGCCCTCGCCGCCTTCTTCATCGCCTATCGAGTCTCGCAGAGTTCTCTCAGACAATGGATCGTCCACTGGCTGAGGCCGAGTCCGTGAGTCTCCAATGCGACTTCCAAACTTATAGATACTTTCCCGGAAGTCGGATAGATCTCTCTGACTCCGAATGGCTTTTCTATAGGGCGAATCTAGCTCAACTTCTCATTCTCTACTCTCTCCATTCTGGTAACCTCTCCTCCTCCTTCTTCTTCTAAATATTCAGCTTCCTTCTATCTCCTCCCCCGACTCTTGCCTCCATGGCTAGCGATGAAATGTCTTCTTCTGGTCTGGCTCCTTCTCCAGCTTCTCATGACGAGGCAAGTGTCTTGCGAGGAGAGAGAGCTGTCAGCATTCCTTGTGTGGCGGTGCTCGCCCTGCTCGCCGTCGTCTGTGTCGGCGTGTCTCTTTGGACACGTCAGGAAGTCTTCGCCTGGCTCGTCTGCATCACCTTCGTGCTCAAGGCGACTGACGTGGCGCCCTTCTCGCCCTCTTCGCATGTCTACTACCGAGAGTTCAACGTGTATCTCTACTCCTCCATCAAGGTCTACCTCTTCCCTTTCACCACACTCGCAGATCCTCAATCTCTGCATCTTCCTCTGTCGCAATCCATCGGCTTCTTTCCGAGATGCGAAGACGCGTCTTCGCGCGGTGCAGTACCTTCTCTACTTGCCTTATACCCTCACCCTCATTGTTCTCTTCGACGACTTCGACCGTCAGATGACAGCCAAGGAGCGCCGTCTTTCCTCTCTCGGATGGAAGAACGACCTTCATATGAAGGAACTTCTCCGAGAAGTCCTGCGACTCGTCGTCTGGTTCTTCTTCCTCGAGTTCCTTCTCCACTTCATTCATGTGTCGGCCCTTCTCTCTTCCCCCTTCACTGTCATTCAAAACCTCCATCCCTATGAATGTAAGTCTTGATCACAAGGAGTACAATCGAAGATAGTGGCGTCAATCTTCTACGTTGCTGGTCAACAATTCCACGTCAAGTACGTCGTCCTCTTCGGAGTTCCAGCTCTCTTCGCTCTCATCGACGGACTACAACCCCCTCCTCCACCAATCTGCATCTCTCGCGTCTCCCGTTATTCCCGAATGTGGAGGCACTTCGATGCTGGACTCTACGAGTTTCTCAAGAATCAGGTAACTTTCAATGACAATCAAACTGAATTTCCAGGTTTACATCCCGCTATTGAGACCGTCCTCGTCTTTCTTATCTTCTCTTCGACGTTTCGTGGCGATGTGCTGCGTTTTCCTTGTAGTTCTCGCATGGCATGGAACCCGCATGCACTATGTCCACTGGGTGCTTCTCTCGGCTATCGAGTTGTGCGTGGAACGTTTCGGCCTATTCCTCGGTTCCCTTCCCATTGTAAAGCGTCTTAACCACGAAGTTGGACCCCTGATGAGTCGTCGTCTCCTCGCCGTCGCCATGCTTGCAACGGTAATCCCAGGTATGACTATTGCAATTATCATTGGCTACACCAATGCAGGAATTTTTGGCGTATTCTTCTTCCTCGGCAGCGAAGGAACGGGAGCAGTTGCCTTCTACGAAGTTCTCTACACGGGTACATGGGACATCGTCACTTTCAACGTTTATATTGAAAATGGGTAAGAAAGCAACTAATCGACCATTTTTTTAGAATTGCATCTCCCGGGTTTGTCATGTCACACTTACTTATCCTCGGCTACTTTTTCAACAACGTGTGCATCGATCTCGAAGGACCTCCCAAAGCAGCGAAACTGTTCAAGGCAGAATAAACATGACAAAGGAGTTGTCAGGAAACAACAGTTTATCGCCTCCAAAACAGCGCAAAACAAACGCCAAAGAGCAGTGCAGGATTAACCTCCCTTCTTCTTCGACACTCCCACAGTGCGTCCCTTGCGACCAGTCGTCTTCGTGTGCTGACCGCGGACACGCAGGCCCCAGTAGTGTCGGAGACCACGGTGAAGACGGATCTTCTTCAAGCGCTCCAAGTCCTCACGAAGCTTGTTGTCGAGGGCAGTCGACAGGACCTGAAATACACGTTGCCCAGTAAGAAAGGACACCGTAGGAATGTTCAAACTCGACAAAAGAAAGTTAGCCGACCTGCGAGTACTTTCCGTCCTTGTAGTCCTTCTGCCTGTTGAGGAACCAGTTGGGGATCTTGTACTGCGTCGGGTTCTGCATGATTGTCGTGAGCTTCTCCATGTCGTCCTCGGAGAGCTCTCCCGCGCGGCGGTTCACATCAATATCAGCCTTGCGGCAGATCACGAACGCGAAGCGACGGCCGACACCCTGCAAACATGTTCATTACTACTCGCTCAAAAACGATGATGTTGGAACATTTGTGATCTCTTTGACAAGCTTTCTGGTAAAAGAAAACATGGCGATTTTTCTTATTGCAGAAACACAAGAAAAATAGTGGGCGCGGCAATTATTTGAAACAAAAGTAGGAAGAATTAGTAAAAGGTGACCTTGATGGCGGTAAGGGCGTACGGAACCTTGCGGTTACCGTCGATGTTCGTGTTCATCACACGATGAATGTGCTGGAACTTCTCGGGGACGATGAGCGACATCGTCAAGGAATTACCGCTGAATTAACATATTTTAGAACCAATCTAATGCGCAAATACCGCACGCGATCTCGCGATTTCATTGGCATTACTTCGAAGACAAACTATTAAAATGAGACACGGCAACAGGTCAAAACAGTCAAAAATGCGAAGGCAAAGCAACAGTCAACGAGTCGTCAAAAGCAATACCTCCTAGTACGGTAGTTTGCCTGAATTCGTGGTGAGACCAAAATTAGGTTTTCAAAACGTTCAGTAGCCAATCTTCTGTTTCTAGCAAAGTTCTACCTAACTGCAGCGTTTATCACAAACGTAGTTGCTAAACAACATCGAGTAGGGAAGTACATAATCTCTAAACAAATTGAAGACAAGGTCGTGTTAATTCGGGAAGCGGAATCCTTTTCAGACTCAATGCTGACTTTATGTTTGGCCTAGTAAGCGATTAGCGCATTCCATCTTTTCTTTCTTCACGACGATGTTCATTGCAAATACTCGGTTCACGAAATAATAGTTAGAAAGAAGAAATAAGCTAAATTCTTTCGATCGTGGTGGGACCTTGCAGTGCGCGTTTGGTTCGCATTACGGTAGGCATACGAGGGGAGTGCAGAATAGCGTCGCCAATTTTATCCTGTCATTTGCTTGCTAGCCTGTTCTTGCGTCTTCATCTTCACATTTCCTTCGATGTCTACCTGTCTCTTGCCTCTTGACTAACTCTAGAATATCATCTTGATTATCGTTCTCGATGCTTTTCGTGTAGCTTGAAACATCTGAAAAGCATGCACAGTGTCTCTCAATGTTCCTCTCTCCGGGTTATGTGTCTTTGCTTTCGCACAATTCCGTTCCTATTATACCTTTTGTAAGCGAATTTTTACAGGACTGTGTGGCTGTAGTGTTCCGCAGCCTTTACATCCGACAACATGGGAAGTAAGTAACCTTTTCATTTCTCCCTGAGTGTTCTCTACTAAACCTGTAATTTCAGTCAAATTCTTGGAGTTCGTGAAGCCTTTCTGTGGCTTTGTGCCAGAAGTATCAAAGCCAGAGCGGAAGATCCAGTTCCGGGAAAAAATGCTCTGGACGGCTATCACCTTGTTCGTCTTCCTTGTCTGCTGTCAAATTCCTCTCTTCGGTATGGTCTCACTTTCAGATTCTATTCTTTTCTAGGTATTATGTCGACGGATAGCGCAGACCCGTTCTACTGGCTTCGAGTAATCCTCGCTTCGAACCGAGGAACTTTGATGGAGTTGGGAATCTCTCCCATTGTCACGTCCGGTCTCATCATGCAGCTGCTCGCTGGTGCCAAGATCATCGAAGTCGGAGACACACCAAAGGATCGCGCGCTCTTCAACGGCGCCCAGAAGCGTTCGTCATATTCTTCGTTTCTGAATTGAAAATTTCAGTCTTCGGAATGGTCATTACTGTTGGTCAGGCCATCGTCTATGTGCTCTCTGGACTCTATGGAGATCCTTCGGAAATCGGTGCCGGAATCTGCCTGCTCATTGTCGTGCAACTCGTGATCGCTGGACTGATTGTGCTGCTTCTCGACGAACTTCTCCAGAAGGGCTACGGTCTCGGATCTGGAATCTCACTCTTCATCGCCACGAACATCTGCGAGACTATTGTCTGGAAGGCCTTCTCGCCCGCCACGATGAACACTGGTCGCGGTACCGAGTTCGAGGGAGCTGTCATCGCTCTCTTCCATCTTCTTGCCACTCGCAACGACAAGGCATTTTTCGGTTTTTTTTTCATTATATCCCCCTCTAGGTCCGCGCCCTTCGTGAGGCTTTCTACCGTCAGAACCTCCCCAACCTGATGAATCTGATGGCCACTGTGCTCGTCTTCGCTGTCGTCATTTACTTCCAAGGCTTCCGCGTGGATCTTCCTATCAAGTCGGCTCGCTACCGTGGACAGTACTCGTCGTACCCGATCAAGCTCTTCTACACTTCCAACATTCCCATCATCCTCCAATCCGCTCTCGTGTCCAACCTCTACGTCATCTCGCAGGTATCACATTCTCTTGAAGTGGCAACCGCTTTTAGATGCTCTCGGCCAAATTCGGAGGCAATATTCTGGTCAACCTTCTCGGAGTGTGGTCGGATGCCTCGGGCAGCTACCGCAGCTTCCCAACCGGCGGTCTCTGCTACTACCTCAGTCCTCCGGAAACACTATCACACGTTCTGGAAGATCCTCTGCACTGCATCGTCTACATTGTCTTCATGCTCGGATCCTGCGCTTTCTTCTCAAAGACGTGGATTGACGTGTCTGGCAGCTCGGCGAAGGACGTGGCGAAGCAACTCAAGGAGCAGCAGATGGTCATGCGAGGTCACCGCGAGAAGAGCATGATCCACGAGCTGAACCGCTACATTCCGACGGCAGCCGCCTTTGGAGGTCTCTGCATCGGCGCACTCTCAGTCACGGCCGACTTCATGGGCGCGATTGGCAGCGGCACAGGAATCCTCCTCGCCGTCACAATCATTTACCAGTACTTCGAGATCTTCGTCAAAGAGCAACAAGAGATGGGCGGCGTTGCTGGAATCTTCTTCTAAATGTGTTAATGTTGTTATGAAGAGCCAACTGGGTGACTTGTTTCTCATTTCTTGTCCTTTCCTCGCCCTCTTCCGTATACAATTCTATATGTGTAGTGGTGTTGTGTCGGACACGAGTCTCTTCCTCATCTTTCTATTTATTGTAGGCCGAGAGGCTGCACGTATGGCGGACGACTCGCGCGATCCCGGCTCTAGTTTTATTGTTGCGAGTTCTCAGCTCGACGTCTCCTGCTGCAAAATTTGGTCGTTTTATTCACAGCTAGTGATTCGTGAGTCTACGTGCAACCCTTGATTTTTGTGGTTCATCGTGAAAAGAAAATGTACTTGAAGAAATGAGAGGTGGCCGCAGATGCGTTTGTTTGTATCTTCTGTTGGTTGCTTGAAAAATAAAGTGTTAATATTTGATATGTAAGTATCCGGGAGGAAGCTTGTTCTTGTCGAAAACATATTCTTGCCCGAAGCTCTTCTCATGAAAGCGATAGAATGATTTCGGCTTTGTTGCGGAGAGTTGTGACACGAAGACTCGTCGGACTCGGAGAAGGGTCCTCGACGTCGTCTTTGCGTGTCTTCTCGACGACGATCCCATGTCGAGGCGGTGAATATGAGTATCAAGATCCGAAGAATTCCGACGACGTCGTTCGCATCACTTACGTGCTTAAGGATGGAACACGCAAAGAGGTGAAGGGGAAAGTCGGCGATAATGTCATGTACCTCGCTCACAGGTACGACGGCTTTTTTTTCTGTTTCATTTGTTTTGTTGGAGATACAATATCGAGCTGGAGGGTGCATGCGAAGCTTCACTCGCGTGTTCAACATGTCATGTCTATGTGGCGGACCCTTTTCTGGACAAGCTCGATGAACCAAAAGAAGAGGAAGAGGATATGCTCGATCAAGCGCCTGCCCTCAAACCGAATTCAAGACTCGGGTGTCAGATTATTCTGCGGAAGGATCTCGACGGCATTGAAGTAAGTAAAACATTTTATAAAGGGATATTGAAAGGTGACTCTGCCCCCGATGACTCGTAACTTCTACGTCGACGGTCACGTTCCCGAACCACATTGAGCAGGCGCGGCCATTTCATCTCTTCCTCCTTTCCTTGAAGAAAGCTTGCAGCTCGCCGCTCAGTCGGCGTTTTCTCTCCTAATGTATAGACGTTGTACAGTAGAAAACAAATGAGTGCCTCACACCTTTGCGATGGAAGAGAAGAGTCCGCCCCGACTGCGACACGCTGCGATCCAAGCAGCGATGACGACCACTGTCCAGAGGACAGCAACGGCAACAACAACGGCGAAGACAGAGAGGGACATGCTGTCATGTCCTTCGATAGAGTGCATAATGAATGCTCATCGACTTTATGCATGTTAGACAGTGGTGACGGAGAGAATGCCTCCACCGCTGGAAGAGGATGCTCCGTGAACAAGGAACTCGGCTGTGGTCGTGAAGCCGTCAAGCAATGCTCGTGAACGATTTCTTTGCATCTTCTTCTGCGAGAGTTGTACAATGGCCTGAGAGGTGTTGCTGTGGAAGAAGAGGATCACCTGGTCGCCGGCCGTCGCTCGCCGCGCCTCGAGTGCTCGCTCTTGTTGTCGAGACTTCCGTTCCCTTTCCCTCAAGAGATGCTTCTTACGCTCCTCACGGCTAAAGAAATGCCCCATCTGGAAGACGTCTTCCTTGTTCTGAGAGAGAACACCTTCAATTCACTGTGAGCGTCGTCGTCGGTGCTGATGCCCGTCCTCTCGGTGACGAGTTCAGCCTCTCTCTTCTTCATGATCTCGGCCCTCACTGGCCGTCTCACCACATAGCGCGAGCCGTCACAGCGGCGCTTCACCTGGCCGCCTAATCAATGGATCCTCTCTCGCACCTTCCACTTGAACTGCTGGCTTGTCTCCTCGCGGCACTCGGACGGCGCCTGAGAACTGCACGCCACACTCTGCTCCGTCGACTGCCACATCGACGAGGGAGGGGGAGGCGCTTTCGAGAACTGTCGAGGCTGTGGGGAAATGAGCGCCACACTCCTTGTTGTTTCTTTCTTTCTGCAACGCCTTCTACGAGACGGAGAACACTCACTTGGATCGTGCCTCCTGGTACGAAGGTCTCAACACAATCGAGTATTGAGGGATTCTGGAACATATTTCATGGGATGCTCGCTCACCGAAAGCGACTAGGGTCAGCCCAGTCTTGTGAAATGATCTGTCTCACTCGTGTCGGCGATGGAGGCTGCATCGGAACTGCTGGCGGGGGAACGGCGAGGCGAGTGTCGGGTGGCTGGGAATTGCTTCGACTACTGTCGCCGCCTGTGTTGTAGGCACTGGAAGTGTCGTTCCGACCCTTGGCCACATCCTCCTTCGTGGTCGAGGGGGCAGAGAGCGCCTGCTCGACGGCCAAATGCTTCTGGATGAGACGGTCGCACTCCACCCTGGACTGTCTCTTTTCATTCAATAAAGACACCTGAGAGTGGCCATCTCCTTGTGGAGAGCTGCTAGCTTCTCTTCCACCGAGGGCTCCTCCACGGGCACTGAGGGACCCCGTCCATCGTCTTCTTCTTCTGTTTTCTTCGGTCGAACGACAGAGAAGATTCTCTGAAAGACTTTTTGTCTAAACACGGAACTCCTCGTGGAGGTCATCGGAACAGGGAAGAAAGGATAAACAAGTGAGAGATTAGAATGAAGACTCACGGAGAGAGTGGAGCGAGTGCTGAAATGAGGAGTGGAAGTTTTGCGCAGAGCTGGCATCCTGCTTCCTGCAAGTGGAGAGAAGAGCTTCTCTCCTCACGGATCACCTCCTTCTCCTCTTCTCTCTTCCCTCTGACTGTCACACGAGTGATCAGTCAAAAACGCGCTCCTCCCTCATGGACAGCCTCGCCGTCACTTGTTGCTCCCCTTGAAGAGCTCCAATACTTCCTACATTCACATGCGGAACACAGGAATAAACGGGAGAACTAAGAACAGTGAATGGGAAGGGAAGAAGAGAACGGCCGCCCGCCTCCGGACACAGCGCTAAGCGATTGTTTTGAGGGGAAAAGACTGGTGAAGTGGTCGAGGGAAGAGACTTTCTCCCCCTCGGCCGCCACACGAGACCAGCGATTAATAGCGCCAGTTTTCGAGCTTCCACCTCAGCTTGCCTCTCTTCCGCCGCCTCCCTCGTCTCTTCCCTCAGGCAGTCGCCGCTCGGCCACAGATCACGCCTCTTCTTCATTCCAAAGACTCCACCCTCATCACCTCGACTTCATTCCTCTTGAGAAAGAAGGCTTCGAGTTCATCGCCTTTGTTTGAAGTTGCACCTTCCGTGGAAGCCATGATGAAATTCCACCTCGTCGATCTCCTCGAGACAACAAAAAACTCTGACCGAAGAGAAGAAGAAATGTTCTCGCCTTCCATGACAGCCGTCCATTGAGGGAAGGCGGAGTGCCGGACCAGCTGAGCCCGTCGCCGACCCGGCTGACCTCTCCCTTCGCCCCTCCACCACAACAGCAGACGGCTGCTCCCCCAAAGCAATCCACCAGGAACTCTCTCCAACTCCGAGTGTCCACCAGATCTGACCAGTCGTAAGGCGATCCAGATGTGTCACTACCACGACTCTCCAGATGTTCACAATACTTTATATATTCGTTCTCAAATAGAATAAACAAGGATGGTTAAAAGGAGAATATGAATAGGTTAAAAATAGGCTGAGAATCGTCGACGGTGGAGGAGCAGCGTCTGTACAAAGGAGGCTCACGCCTTTCACACCTTCTGGCTTCCAGTCTGGCCGCCATGGAAAGTGTGCGACTCGGTTCCTCCATGGCCATAGCCGCGCGGACCGAAGAGGGCGCCGTAGCAGCGGTTGCAGTAGGGACGGCCTTCTCTCTGCAACAAATGCATGGAAAGAAGAGAAAGACAACCTCGGAATGACTGCCAGGAGCGAGCGTCTTCTTGCAGGCTTCATTGTCGCAGCGCAGACATGGTCGATGCCAGTCGAAGCCGATCGAGGTGACGCGCTCGGCTACAAACTCTCGTTGCTTGTCCGTGGAAAGAGGAGTTATGCAAAGTGCGCGTGGTCGTGGACGGGGAGAAAATCTCTGGCCCAGCGACGCGAACAATCTGCTTAATGCGCGGACTGATCCGCACACGGCACCCTTTCCCTCCTTTCCCCGCACGATCCCCTCGTGCTCGCCCCTTCCCCCTCTCACCATACTTTTCAGCCACGGCGACACACGAAAAAAAGGTGTCACCTTATGGGATGAGCATAAAACAAACAAACCGAAGTAGACGGGTTTGTGGCAACGCGGACAGTTCGGCATCGTTCTGGAATATAGCTGCTGTTCTCCACAGGAAGCAAGGACGAAAGGTCTGCAATCGAAAAGAGAAGGTGGGCCGGTTCCCGCCAACTGAGTGCGCGGCTATTAGAAACACTTGGCACTTCCGAGGAGAGGCGAGGTGAGAGGCGCCTTCTCTCGGAGAAGACGTCCCTTCTCGAAGTGGCAGCGAGGCGACGGAAGGGAAAGAAGAAGAAGAAAAACGCGAAGACAAAGAAATCGAGCAGAGAATCTGCCGCCGTCGATCGACAAGTGCGAACAAAAACAAAGGCGCGCGCGCGTTTTGAGATTTGCTGGAGGGGAGAGTGACCCCGGAGGGCAGAGGAGCCTCTCGCCTCCTCTCGCATTCAGCCTCTGACTGTAGACATCGATTCCAACGTGTCGGACGCTAAAACCTGCCCGATTGAAGTGAATGAAAGAGAAATGCAAGGGAAGGGAAGAGAAGAGAGGAGAGAGAGCCGCGCTGCCGGCTATTTGAGGCGCCGTCTCCAGCAGACGCGAAGGAACTGTCCGTCACGTCGGACAGCCACAAACAAATATCTGAGTGACCGGTCTCTCGTTTATCCTCCTGCGACCAAGAAGGCCACGGCAAACGTCTGTACAAGGCTGAGTCTAGGAGGAGGCAGTGGAAGACACGGGCGAGGGACGTCGCGAGGAGACACCTTCCATGGAGCGGAGCGACGAGCCGTGCACCACCAGGTGAGACACGTTGTCGGCGCTGAGGGCGAGGAACTCCTGCAAAGAGAAGTCTTGGTCTCTTTCTGTCGGGACACGCCCCGCCCCCCTCCAAACTTGTGGCGCGGCATTCCCGGTCTCGTCCGAGGCGGCAAGGCGAAGAGGGGCGCTGTCCCGAAGAGGCGCGGGTCAGAGTGTGACGTCATGATCGCCACAAGAAGCACAAGAGAAGACACACGGCCGGGCTTTATCGCGCACCTCGCCCCCGCCTCGGTCTCCAAACAAAAAGTGCGCGTCAAGAGACACATCTTCTTGTGTTCGCCTTCAAAGCCGCTTACTTGGTGCTTCTTTCAGCTCATATCGAATGTTTGCGCATCGCGGGATCACTCTCACTTCGACCACACTCTCTTCTTCAAACTCCTTTCTTATCACTGTTTCATCACTGAGAAAGATCCCAAAAGAGGAAAGCGGAACTTACTTTGAAAGGATCTTCTTCAATGGATGAGGAGGTAGACTTGAGAGAGTACTCAAGGGAGCTCGACGACCTGCAAGACTCTTTGATACTCCCTCCTCTTCTTTCATCACTAGACTCCGTGTTTATGGCGTAGAAGGAGTGCGTGTCCTCCTTTGGCACTCTTTTGATGAGAGCACAAAGATCTTCCAATGTCCAAGGAGACTCACGCCGAATTGCTGTCCTTGGGAGAGCCGAGGATCTTCTCCGAGACGACGCGACGCAGATGTTGCACTCTTTTCTGGAGCATCTTCTCGCCTCTCTCACGCTGACGACGGCGGACAAGTCTGAAGAGGCGTCGACTGGGTGCGGCAGTGAGCGAATTGCGCGAGAACAACACTCTCGACCACCACAAAGTCGCGCCTTCGTGGAGGGGAGAGAAGACTCTCGAGGGGAAGGGGCAAGGGGAGAAGGAAGAAGGGACAGGACGACCTGCGGACACACGCGACGAGTCTCTGGCGCCGGCTGCGGCAAGGAGCGTCGCGAGCCATAAGATAAGGCGCTGCCTGGAAACGTGGCTTGCTAGAGTTCCCGAAGAGGCACATCATTCGAGAGAGATCACGAGCCCGCCTCTGACCACCGCACTCTAGTCCGGACGCGGCTTACGAAGACACGAATTCAAAGCAAATGAACAAGAGACCTGACGACTGAAACAAGTGAGCACACGGAGTTCATGGTGAGAGTAAGAAGAAGAAGTCGACAACAACATCTAATTGAGAGTAAGCTGCAGGTGGTCGAGAAAGGTCTCTCGAGGGCCTTAGGTCATCTTTGACTCTCAACGCGAAAAACGCAACGCCTTGCGCTAGTAGACATGGTAACGTCTAGGCGTAAAGCCTTTTTACTCGAAGTAATTCCGATAAAGTTTCTGTTTACCCAACTTTTATGATTTTGATAGTTTATCTGGAGGAATCGGGGCTGCCTTACCCCAATGCCACGGAAGTCTTACGTATTGAGAAGAAGCAGCTGGATAGCCTGCAGAGCGCGGTTCTTCCTTGCTGAGAACGCACATCTCTTATCTAGTCCTGTAGTCTACTGGAGTTCCTCTGGCGGTCGTCTTTGAGTGTCACGTTGTATTCTAGGCTGCCCTCTCCGGGAGCAGTCCCAACGTCGTCTTATCGACGAGTGATAGCCTGCCTCAAAAGGCAGCTTGCGAGGCTCGTTGCCGCCATTCCCCTTCGCCCCTTCGCCTCTTGCTCGCGACCGATTGTCTCGAGTCCACGTGTCTCTTCGACTTCTCTTCTTTTCATCCTTGAAGCTTTGTAGAAAGAAGGATGACGGGCGAAGACCACTATCCTCACAAGGATCAACTCACGAAGGCGCAGCTGGACAAGGTCGCCGAGTTGCGACGAAGAGCTGCCGCGACGCTCGCTCTCTATCCTGGGTAATCACAGTTTTCCGTGCTTCTTTTGGTATCAAACGTCAATCATCAGAGCGCTGAGTGTGGTAGAAATGATGGAAGCGCAAAAGCATTAATGTTTGAAAACGAAGAATGAATTGGAATCACAATAAAGGTGTTTAGGTACGACACGGACTTCTCACTTCTCCGCTGGCTCATGGGATGGGACTACGACATTGGTGAGTGCATTTCTTCGTGCTTTCTTTCCTTTTTCTTTGTGCCTTGTTGCTTGACTTCCCGAGATCACTCCACTCGGGTTAAATGAGAGCGATAAGGAGGTTTGTGGCCAAGAACGTTTGATAGGAAGAAGTCTCTCCCGAGATCAAGTGCGAGTCTTACAGAGACGATCCTGCCCAAGATACAGAATGCGATCGAAGTGCAGACAGCTCTCGGCCTGCACAACGAGCCATCTGTCGACATCACGGAAATCAACGACTTCGTTAAATCGCAGTCTTCGGTCTCCGAGTACTTTCCTGGTGAGTCGTCTTGCTTTGTCCATTTGTCCTCAGGCGGCATCATGGGTACCGACCGCGACGGCAACATCCTCATGATGGAAGCCTTGGCGCGCACACATCCCAAGTCGTTGGCGAAGACACGACCTGTGTCGGAGTTGTTCCGGATCTGCGCGAGCGAGAGTGACGCCGCTTTCAAAGTTATTCGACAGCAAGAAGCACTTAGTGGACGCAAACTCGGAGTGAAGATTGTGATCGATCTCGACGGATTCAACATGGACCTCATCTACACGCCCACACTCAAGGTCTACCTCAATCTGCTCGTTCTTCTACAGGTCAGATTTCTCTTCCTTGTGTTATCTTAGACTTGTTAGGCAGTGTATCCGGATTTTGCCCGAAAGATCTACGTGATCAACTGTCCGATGATGATCCAGACCGTTTACGCGCTCATCCAGCCGGCGCTCTCGAAGCAAACGAGAGAGAAGGTCTCCTTCCTCGGCAAGGACTGGAAGGCGAAGCTCATCGAGGACGTAAGTCTTTTTCTCCATTTCTTATTCTGGATTTAGTTCGGAGAGGAGAACATTTACAAGCAATGGGGAGGCACGAAGGAACATCCGAATGGAAAGCCGTCAGGAGACTTGCGAATGGGTGGCAAAGTGCCAGAGAAGGAATGGTGAGAGTGATCTTTTGTTCTCTTGACGTGTGAGAGTGCAGGTACAACGCGGACACGAACCCCTTCGACATCGACGAAGGCGTCGTGAAGGTGAATGTGGGTGCCCGTGGCAAGAAGGAGATCAAGGTCCAAGGCAAGAAGGACAAAACACTTCGAGTCAGTACACATTCTGTCTTTTTTACTTTAATCTTCTCAGTGGGCATTCCGCTGCAGCAGCGGCGACATCGATTTCGGCATCTACAAGAATGGCCGACAAGTGTGGCCGAAGTTCCGGGTTACGACGGAGTTCGTACCCGAGTTGGGACAACTGAAGTTGTCCGAGGACGGCGAGTACACCATCCTCTTCGACAACTCTCACGGCAAAGTCTGGAGCAAGGACATTAAGTATCGGGTCACCGTCGAGTAGAGTTCACTTTTCTTTATTTTCTTTTTATTCTTTATCTAGTCTCTCATGCTTGTATGTATGTGAATACGGATCACTGCTGGTTGTTCGTTCAAAGAGATTCGATAAAGGAGACGTCGTCGCGTCGTCCGAGAGAGAAGACTTCGGGTGGTGGGCAGCGGTGTAAGGAGCGAAGTCGAAGGGAGAAGAAGAAGAAGTGGGCACGGAGAGGGTTCGCCACGAACCCGTCTCCGGCCACGCGTGTCCCCACGACGTCGCACCAAGAGCTCTCGCTCTCCCCACGGGTGCAGACGAGGAGATGCGAACTCAGCGAGTACATGGGAACTCGAGCCATGGACGAGTGTCCTGAAGATGTCCTCGTCCTTTCGGTCCCCCTCCTTCTCTTTCTTCATTTCCTCCACGAGGATAGAGATCAACACCGGAATGCTGACGTGCGAGACGGTCGACTCCTCCCCTTGAAAGGAGCATAAGAGCGGACGAGCCAGCGTCTCTGAGAGAGTTGGTGGAAGATGAAGATCGAGTTGCCGAAGTTCGAGACGGCCGATGGCAAGGCGCTGCGAGTCTACGACGAGTCCGCCACTGACCGTATTCAGACGCGCGTCCACAATCATTATCTCAATCAGCATCGTCAACAAACTGTCCAATTCGTTCGTGGAATGGCTAGTCCTTCTCCTTTCCCTTCAACTCCTTCTTCAGCACGAGAAATGGCTTTCCTTCTCGCACGCTAAGATGAGCATCCTCGACTGTCTCGAGCTTCTTTCGGGCTTCCTCGATGAAAGTGACCCCGATGTGAGTTGTTCTCTTTCCTCAGAGAATGAGATGAAAGGTGGACGAGGCGAACCTCACTCACGCCTACCAGACGGCGGAACGACTGCGTGTCCTCTTCCCTGATCGACCGTGGCTCCACTTGGCGGGTCTCGTCCATGATCTGGGCAAAGTGATGAGTGTCTGGGGAGAGGAGCAATGGGCCGTCACCGGTGCGTGTCCTTCCTTCTTCCATCTCTTTCTTCTCTTTCCAGGCGACACTTACCCGGTGGGCTGTGCCCCTCACGAGTCGATCGTCTACGGAGCGAGGAGCTTCGAAGGGAATCCCGATCTCGAGAAGCCCGAGTACAAGTGAGTCGAGGGAGAGAAGAGGAAAAGGGCTTCAGCACGGAATTGGGAATGTACGAGGAAGGCTGCGGACTCGAGAATCTTCTCATGACTTGGAGTCACGATGAGTACATGTATCAGGTGACTGATTGATCTTTGGCTAACCATCGAAAGACGAAGAAGTGAGACGGGCAGAAGAGAAGAGAAGGGGAAGAAGAGCGTCACGCGTGCGCATCGAGTTCTGCCGTCTCTTCTTCTCCTTCTCACGAAGACGTTGCAGGTACTCGTGAACCACGGCTCGACGTTGCCCGACGAGGCGCTCTACGCTATTCGCTTCCACTCCTTCTACCCGAACCACACTTATCGTGCTTATACTCAGTTCGAGAACGATCGCGATCGCCGTCTTCATCAAGCCGTGCTCGATCTCAAGTCCGTGCCCCTTCCCCGAGAGAGGTTTCAGCTCGTGCGACCTCTACTCGAAGAGCGACGAGCAGCCGGACATCGCTGCCCTTCGTCCCTATTACCAGTCTCTCATCGACAAGTACATCCCCGGCGTCGTCGCCTGGTGACAGCCCGATTAAAGCTCTTCTCTGGGGACTTCTCAAGAGGGATTCAGTACTGCATCGCCGGGTTGTCATAAGCAGGCGGCCCTCGACGAGCTGCCACAGAGGCCGCCCTCTTCGCCCCTCGCAGTCTATACACGGCTGAAATGGAATTCTCCATGAAGAGACAGAAAGATAAGAAACAAACCGAAGACTCCGAAGATGACAGAGAGAAGGGCGAAGAGGACGAGGAGCAACGAGGCACCCAGCCACACGCCCGCCACCGTGATCCTCTCTCCACGTTCAAAGTTCTCTCCCACAGCAACATATGCCTATCATATTGTTCTTCTCTTCTTTCGAGTCTCTAACCGTGAGCTTGTTCAACTTGGGAAGAACAAGGCCGGCGAAGACGATGACGGCGCCTGCGAGAATGCCCGAGACGAGGGAGGACAGAACTCGAAGCACCGTCTGAATGATCAAGACTGAGATGGAAGAGGGAACTGACAAGGACTCTTGCTTGAGTTGGCGAGTTGTTGTGGTTCGCTGAGATGGAAAGAGCTGCGAAGAGCGTGTAGCCACCGGCTGCGAGGGCCATGATGGCTCCCGCCTTCTCGCCACCTCGCCAACCCGAGTCCGTATCGGTGGCAACAATGGGATGGCTAGGGATGCCGCGACCCCAGAGAAGCCAAGTGGACACGATGAGAAGGACGAGTGCTGGGTAACGAAGGAGAGCGAAGAAGAAGCGACTGATGCCGAGAGACGAGTTGGCGAAGAGAACCGCCGTGTAGTCGGGTCTGTACTTTTCCTTCTTCTCCCTCCATCCACTCACTTTCCTCGACCATCGACGACGAGAGGCGGTGGAGGTCCAGTGGGTCGAGTTGGTTGAGGAGGCGGCAGTCTCTGTCTCGCGATAGGCTGGACAGGCAATGGCTGAAGAGTGCGTGGAGGTGTCCTCGTAGGAGACGAGGGAGTAGACCAGAAGGGCTTCGGAGGGACTCCGTCTTGACTGCGCGCTTCTTCATCCACAGCGTGCACGTGGGGAATAAGAGGAGACTGAAGAGGAGTGACAGCGAGCAGCGAGAGATTGCCGGGCAGCGCCACCTGAGGACGTTGCACGGACTGCACTGATGTCGTCGGAGAGCGACGCAGTCCGCGGGGAGCGTCTTCGGGTGGCACGTAGATTCTCTGGAATTGAGGAGGTGGAAGAAGAAGAGGGAAGAGGAGGAGGAGGGAAGAGACTTACATGCATGTCGGAGAGGAATCAATGCCTTGTATCTCTTCACGTGCTTATCATGGCCGTTGTGAGGCGACGCCGCCCTTCCACGCCCTCCCTCCATTCAATGGAATTTGACAGCTTTTCGCTCCTCTTCGTCCCTCTCCAACAACCGTCACTTTATACATCTTCCAAACAAAATGTTTATAATCGTTTCCCATACAATTTCTTCTCCAATGTAATGAAAGGACAAATAAAGGCTGGATTATACTCTGCTTTGTATCTTTTGTGCACTCGTAGTGGACGAGAAGAAGAGAAAGACCGGAGGGGAGCCCTTCAGAAGGCGTGGATCTCTTCAACGAGACGCGCCCTCGCCGCCTCTCCTCGCAGAGTCTTCACCAGGACGAACTTGTCGACGGCCTTCCCTGTTGCACGAGTTGCCGCGTCTCCCAGAGACAAAAGCGAGCCGTAGCGTGCCGCTCTCGAACCCGTGTACAGGAAGAGGGCGCCGAGAAAAGAGTTCCTCTCCTCCTCCACCGACTCGCGCTCCGATTCCGTCAACGGCAAGCCCTCTGCAAAGTGAGGCTTTCCTTGAGATAGAAAAGAAACGGACCAATGCTGAGGGCGAGGATTGCTTTGAGAAGAGCGAACTCCACTTTGTCAGGGCGATGGAAGATGAAGGAGACGATGAGGTCTTTGCCCGGATCCCCGTGGGAGGTGATAGTCCACGAAGGGACGTTCGCTGGCACATTCGTTCGAGAAAATCCGTCGGGATAGACGACTTCGTCACTCTTCTGCTCGAAGGAGTGGAAGGCCAACGTGAGAAGGGACATCGTGACAGCCGTCTTCTTCGCCCAGAGTCTCTGTGAAGTGGAGAAGGAGGGAGAAGGCTTACCTGGATCTCGGGTCTCATTTGATGGAAACTCTCGAAGGTCTTCAGATAGTCAACGGAGACATAGAGGTCAAGGAAGAACCAGAACTTGATGCCCGACGCCATGAGACTCTCACGGTACTCCTCCATGCTCATGTGAGGCATCTTCGGCGGTCGCCGGGGCCAATCGACGACAAGCTGTGACTGGATGAGAGTGAAGAAGGATTTACGGGATATCTCTGGGCGATTCCGTAGCAGGAGGGCAGACGCAGGAGCTGCTCCAGGCCGATGTCGGGCAGGAAGGGAGCGAAGGAGGAGGCTCGAAGACGCTCGACGCAGGAGTGGACGTGCATCGCCTGCGAGATGACCGCCGTCTGCCGCGAGTGAGAGGCAGCGAGTCGCCGAGAGGGAGAAGGAAGTTGAATTGCTGGATCTTCTTGGAGAGGACGAAGGGGGCCCACCTTTGGCGTTCATGCCGACCTCCTTGCAACGGGCGAAGCGACAGGCTCGACAGCAACATCGCAAGTCTGAAGAGTGAGGATGGAATGAGGAGAAGAAGAGGAACCTCGGTCGAAGCGACACTTTCCATTCTTGAGACATCGGAAGACGCGGTTGTTGATGACGGAGCGACGGAAGAAGGTCTTGCCTAAAGAGACTCGAGACTCGAAGAAGGAAAGAGACACCCACAGCCATTGCAGGAAGGAACCTGCAAGTGACATTCTCCCTTTCTTCCCTCTCCCAGCACTCACGTCGTAGTGGAAGCCCGACGCCTGGTCCCCGCAGATGAGGCAGATCCGTCCATAGTCGCGTCGTCGCCCTGCAACGGGGGAAAGGGCGCCTCAGTGTTCGGTCTCGCGCACAAACTACAGGCGCCGTGAAAATCGATCAAATCTCTCTCGCAACCACATGAAACACTAGCGCTTTCGTTTGGACTTGGCCCTCCCTTCTAGACTGAGGTTGTGAGGAGGAGATGGAGGAGGGAGGAGAAGGACAAGGCAAGGAACTCACTCTGCTCAGCGAATGACGAAGATGACGGCTCGGGCTCGATCTCCACCTCGAGTTCCAGTCCCGGCTCGGGTTTAATGGTTGCGTGCGTGGCAGGAGGGGGCGACGCGGACAAAGACAGCGAGGGCACGGGCGAGGGCGACTCCTCGTCCACAGGAATGTCCACCAACATTGGCGGGGAGCCACGCGAAAGTCGCCTTCCTTCGAGGTAAAGGAGCGAGATAAGCAGAGGCGACTCGGAAGGCAGCCCGCGAGCGGCGGAGTGCGCGCCGGCGAGGGGGCGGGGGGAGGGGAGGCGAAGGGAGACACGACGGGCACAGACTCCCGAGTCTCGGCATTCACGGTCCAGGGGACAGCCAGCGACATGGAAGATCCGCGCTTCCTGTGCACACTTCCCCCACCACTTCTTCTGTCAGGTGAGACTCCTTCTCTCCTTCATCCCCCTCTCCCTTCCTAGAATGGGCAACACATCTTCCACCGTGACGGCCGGCATCAAGGATCAAGTGAACAGCTCGAGTAATGCCATGTACCAACTCGGAGATGTGACCGGCAACGGAGAACTCGCGGATCTCGCCCGAGAAGCCCTGAGAAAGGGCAGCACGGACTGCCTCGACGCTCGCATCATCGAGGCTCGTTTCCCCTGAGAAGGAAGCCCCTATTACAGAAAGTCTCTCCCATGGTTTATAACGGAGGGGAAGGCGAGATGTTGCCTATCGAGCAAGTCATCGCCCAACGTCATCGGGAACGAACTGGTGAGCTAGTTGAGAGAAGCAGAGGACCTGGAACAGGGAATACATTGTTGCCGGCAGCCACGCCATCGCAACTACGCAAGTTTGTCTGTTGGAGGACGGATTCACGTGGCGCCGTGGGCGAGACTCTGCTACACACATGTTTCCTGTCGGGACTCCCTCCTCATATGAAACTGCTGTCAGAGCGTCTCCTCCACCACTTCCCCAAGATCATCAATGACTTCTACATCAACGACGAGTACTACGGTGAGTCTTCTTCTCTTGATATAAAGAGAATAGGCGAGACTGTCCTTCACATGGGCATTGTGAGTGAGAGTCCCGACACAGTCCGCTTCCTCCTCAAGTGTGGAGCAGATGTATCGCAGAGGTGCACGGGAAACTTCTTCACGGCCGACGACCAAAAGAGTTCTCGAGTTGACTCCTTGGAGCAGGAGCATGTCCTTCTCTCGCGACACACCCTCTACTCCGGGTATCGCTCCTCTCAACTAAGAGAAGTCATGCAGACACCTCTATTGGGGAGAGTTCCCACTTTCATTCGCCGCCTGTCTCTCTCAGACGGAATGTTTTCGTGTGCTGCATGCTCACGGCGCGGATCCCAATTGGGCGGACAGCAACGGCAATACCGTATTACACATCTGCGCCATTAGAGAGAACTGGGTAGGCGAGCCTTTCTTCTCCCTGAGGACTCAGCCGATATTCAAACTCGCTCTGAGTCTTGGAGCCAATCTCCACGTCGTGAATCGACAAGGCCTCACGCCTCTCACTCTCGCCGCCTATCTGGCCAAGAAGACTGTGAGCAAGACTTCTTAGAAGACTGAGGGTAGCAGATGTTCGAGATGATCGTGGAGGAGGAGCGCCTCGTGGATTGGACCTTCGGCGGTGTGATGGCCGCCAACTATCCCCTTGAGCACGTCGACTCTATCGAGCCTTCGACGGGCAATGTGAACCGAAACTCGGCCTTGGCCCTCGTCGTCTATGGTCCAACAGGAGAACATCTCTCCCTTCTTCCCGGGCTTCTCGAACAACTCGTTCAGAAAAAGTGGAAGACTTATGCTCGTGGAGCGTGAGTCCCGGGAATAAGAACATCTCACAACCTTCAGACTTTTCGGACAACTCGGCCTTTTCGTGGTCTACTTCCTGACTGTCATGATCACATTCATGCTGAGACCAACACCTTTCGAGCGACAAGAGACGAGCAATGATCTCTTCTGCATCTTCGACTTCACCTTCGCTAATCACAGTCTACGCACACATGTTCGTGAAGGAACGAAGACTCTCAAGATGCTCAGGTGTATACGGTACTGAATCTCGCTTGTGTCACTGGTGCCATTCTCTATCTCCTTCAAATGGCCTCTCACATACGCAACGTCGGCCATCGAATGTATTTCCTCAGTCTCGTAAGTTCCGTCTGATCGCAAAGACATGGATACAGTCGGGATTCCCAGCAAAGGCCATCTTCCTCATCTCGTGCACCCTCATGATTTTCTCCTTCGCCCTTCGACTCTTCTGTCTCGACGAGGTGGAAGACATCGTTTGGGTGCTTACAGTCCTCCTCACCTCCATCAAATTCCTCTTCTTCTGCAGGTTCTTCCACCAAACAGCGTATCCTAGAGGTGTTTCAGGGGCTTTCAAGCCACCGGTCCCTTTGTCCTCATGCTCTACAAGATCATCATTCGAGATTTAGTTCGCTTCTTCATCATTTACCTTGTCATCGTCATCGGCTTCTCTCAAGGTAAGACATATTGTCCCATTGAGAACTTCGAACAGCATTCTACATCATTTTTCTCGGCTACCGTAGGAATGATCCAAAGTTCAACTTGCGCGAGGAGGGCTCCATCATGTATAATGTGGCCGAGTCGTATGTGCGAATGTTCATAATGTCTCTCACGGAGTTCGCTACTTTCTTCGAACAACTCGAGGATTGTGATCTTACTGTCATTGGCAAAGTTGCTTTCATGGTATGCATTTATCATGCTACCGTAATCATCACTGTATCAACATTCATAGGTCTATATGCTGCTCGTTACACTCTTGCTCATCAACATGCTCATCGCTATGATGTTTGTTGTTTTCGGTTTGCTGAAATTGTCGCAGGACGAACACGTACATGGAGATCTCGTCGAACTCGCTGGAGTGGCTGCGTCAATGGGCAGCCATTATTCTCATGATGGAAATGAGCTTCACCCCAGAGGCAAGGCTTCGACACCAGAGCGCCTACTCGATCCCAATGGACGACGGGAAACGAATTGGTCTCCATCTCAAGACGCGCCTCTCGGTTATCTTTCACATGCAGAGGCATGTTTCAGGAAGAGAAACAAAGCGAGGAAAAGGCGCTGATTGCTCGACGCCGGCAGAAGTTCAAAGAAGAACAACGTCGCAAGATCAACACATTCCGCTCTTTGAGATCTTTTGCACCATGCACATAATCACCAGCGAACCTTTATTGGCACTCTCAGCATAAAACTCTTTCAAGTGAAGAAGATCTGGAATGCCCAGTACATAGGCGAGTTGGCGCAGGCACATTAGGGAGTTTTGAACAAAGCACCGGTCATTGAAAGCACTTAACTAAGCATTCGCAAAAGAATCAAGCTCCTTGAAACAAAACATATTTGCACAAATATCAGAGCGTCGATGAGGTTCATAGTGATTTGGCTTCCGAATCCAGAGGACCACCAGAAATGTATCTGAAATTTGAGGTTTTCAAGCCATACATAGTTCTTGCCTTATTCGTTCGTCGATGCTGAGCTGACGCAATCGCAATTGTTCTTCTCGTTCTTCTCTTGCTTGTCGCAGTGCCAAGCGCACATTGATCGTATCCATTTCTCTTGAATCTGGACGGCGGCTGTCGAGTTTCACCTAGAATGGACAATTGTGAAAACACATTCACTAAAACCTCGGCAGCACGTCGTCCAAATACTTCAAGGACCTTGGTGCGATAGTCGACCATTTTTCTGATCGGATTTGCTCTAAGTAGCAATACGTCTAAGCACGGCAGACGACCCATAGAGGCAATAGCAGCTAGCGATGAAAGAGAGTTTGATGACACGTCCAGTGTCTCTAGGGACAGTAAGCGCGAAAGACCTGGAAAGTATGCGCTTGAATGATGTCTGCTTTTCATACCTTCTATGTCGCGAATGTTGTTCGAACTAAGATTAAGATTCTTAATATTTCCGAGTTTCTCATGCCAATCTTTCACGTCCTCAATGGCATTGTGCGATAGGTCAAGAGTGGCAAGAAATGGCAAATGCTGTAGATAACTATCAATGCTTTTCAGAGCATTGTGAGATAGATTTAACTTTGTTAGCGTGCGAAGGACTATCTAAAACAGAGGGAAATTCATTGCCGGAATTTGGTTACAATTGATTCATCGATTCGAGTGAGCTGATTGAAGGAAAAATCTGCGTCCTCAAGACGTGTCCAACGAGGCCTTGAATTCAAAGGCTGCACACCCGACTCGGCGTCTACTAGAAGATCCTGAAAAGCGGGTCGATTGGCAAAGGGGGCATGAAGCGCGTAGTCAAAGAGGAAGGAACCTCAAGATTATGCATTGAGTAGTGGACGACGAGTCTTCTCAAAGTGCCTCTGAGATTTGTCGTCTCGTCAATTGATCGCACATCGCAGTCAGCCACCTAGAGACATCGATCCATGCGACGAGCTTACCCAAAGGGCAAGAAGATTCTTGCAGAACGCGAGGCTGAAAGGAAGCTGATTGGCGAGGATGTTCGAAGAGCCGAGATAGCCACCACCACGTGTTCCGCGAATCTTCACGGATTTCACACGCTGAAGAAACTCCACTGTGTGTGCCACATCTAGATTAGGTTTTGAATCTGGAAAAGTCACCGTCTTATTAAAGGGACGATATGTACCAGGATGTGTGGGCTCGGCTAGTTGCAGTCGTACGTGGATTGCGTGCAGATCGACGGGAGTGAATTCGAAATACTTAGGCGCCTTCTCGCTCCTAGAGAGCCATGAGTCGCCAACGCGACCTAGACGCTCAGAGAGATCCTCAACGATTGCGTGCACCTCCTGAAATTCATCACTTGCACATTCGTGACTAAAATTGTGCGATATTTAATTCTGCGCACTTTCGCCCATCCCTCTAAGCACATCTTGTCGCCCCTTTGATCGCTTCTCCCAGCCCCGCATACACAGTCACAGCTGCTTCCCGATGCTGCCTTGCCTTGTGGTCGAGAGCTGGAGGGCGTCCAATCAGCCTCTGGCGCGTTTTCCCTCCCCACCCGCCTCGCTCGCATTCGCGCGAGTCGCCTGGGTCAGCGAGTCACCACGTGCCGCGCGTCCTCTGCCTCGCCATCTAATTGCGCACGCAATTCTTCCTTCCTGCTCCCTTCGCCAGTAGTCATAGTAGCGGCTAAAGCCATCTCATTTCGCGCTCCATCTTCTGAGGTCGGCCAATGAATTCCCACAGCCACTAACTGGCGTCAATCTGATGAATGACATTTTGCATGTCTTTGGCTCTGGGAAATCGAATACTATATTGACAGGTCGCCTCTGAATAATCACCCCAGGAGGCTCTCTCAGGCGTCGAGCAGATGCGCCTTGTTTACCTGTGCGCCTGTGCCCTACCCGTGGACCCATGAGATCTCCCATTATATGGATTAGGCAGACGCCCTGTTTCGCGTGAACCGTAGTTATAGTGTCCAGTGAGGTCCTCTTCCCATTCAGCCTCGCCATCAAGTCTTGCATTTCTCATTTTCGTTATAAAAATCTCTTCTTATATATCAGAGAACTCCTGTTTTAAAGACCTCGACCTACTGGAGTGCGGCGCGAGTGGTCCTCTTTGCAGATGGCCACTCATATAGACCCGTTCTTCAGTTCCTTTGTTCTCTCTCGGTCGGCCATCAAACTATCCAGACCCGCGTGTATTGGCAAAATGCCCATTGCCATCACTCCTCCTTCGCAGTTAGCGCGCCCTCATCGCTCCTTCCTTTCTCAGCCCGTCCTTTAATCCTGTTGACTCACAGCGACTAATTGGTTCAGCCACTCGACTGACCGCTTCCTTCCTTCCGTAATGAAACACCAAAGATGTCATCTTACAGGCCCCTCTTCATCGCTCGTGCATTAGTGCGCATCTAGTGTCGCCAGACGCAGCTGCAAAAGCAGCATATGGACCACGAGCAAGGTAAGCACATAATTGTCGTCTAAGATGAGAAAGCGAGGCTGACACTCAATATTTGTCGGAAACGAAAGTCATGGATTGCTGCCCGAAAACGCCGCTGTCATTACTTCGCATTGGCAGGCTACACATGTGAGGTTGCCGAGCGCTCGCAAGAAGCCGAGAGAAATGCAATTCCTCCTCTTCTCCACAGTGAAGGGAAACCAATAATACTTGAGCGGGCTCCAAGGCACAAATTAGCGCGCTGGAATTGTCCTCGTGCGCGATACGAAGCGGCTGCCTCTCCCTAGTGGTCTTCATTTCACGGCAAAGGGGAGAAATTTCATCGCTTTCAATGTTGTTCGACATCTTTAGCGAGACCAAAGCGCGAGAAGCGCTTGTTTGTTACACGAACATTCAGTGCCTCTCTCCCCCGCTGAGAACCTGCGCGGTTTGTCTATCGACTGCAATTCGCTTTTGCGCTCCTCTCTGCAATCTTCTAGAGCTTAGAAATTTCTTTCCTCAGTATGAATTTTACTCTAGAGGCCTGATTAAAAAAGCTATACTTGAGAGAACACATTGCTTTCATTTCGTAGTCCCTGCTTTACATAAACAATCCCATGCTGGAAGAGATTCATGGACCCTTCTCTTCGCTTCCGTGTTCTGACTTGAATGGAGTAGGTCATGTGAGCACTGAGTGTCTGACCGCCCACCACAGCGAGGTCGCAATACATTATTCTGCCTGCATAATTATTGATAATTATGTTCACGGCCGGAGTTGGCTGAATTCACACCCTAGTGGTCTATATATGTATATTAGATGCCTCCCGAATTTTCTAGGTTGCCAACTTGTTCCAGCTTTTCCCGTAATCCGATTCCGACCCCTTCCTCGTCAACTTTCTCCCTCCCCTTCTCCTCGGGTCCCCGCTTCTCGAACGCGCGCAGCAAACAAGCGAAGTCGCTGGCCACTTCCTTTTTTTCTTGTCACCGTTCACTGTTTGTATCATTGCAGAAGAACTATACGCCAACACAAGTGAACGTAACCCGCGACACCTTGTGGAAGACGTCGTTGAAGAGAACGCCGACGAGTTCATTCCCTACGAACCGTACTACGCTGGTGCTGACGAGTATCCGGCAGGCAGGCCAGACGAACATCCCACGGCTTCAACTGCGCTTGTTCCATATTCACAAAAGGAAGTTATACCATACGACTGCAATATGGCTGTTGTACCAGGTAAAATCCCAATAACAGAAAAATTATGCGCAAAACATTTAGGCCGATGCGTGAGAGGTGTTTTGGATGTATCTTCATTTATCATCTGCATATTTCTTGTAATCGTTCAGCTGGGTCTTATTGACTATTACTACCTCACAGTGCTAACTGACAAGGTGTGGTACGCCTGGCTAGGCGCAGACTCAATAGTCATCGTCGTTCTTCTTTGGCTCCTTATTCTCGCTGTGAGGAATAACCAGACACATATGGAGGAAGTTTGTTCAGTCGGTAAGTGTTATTAGGGCATTCATATGGCGCAAGGTCAGCACGCGTGGCTCATAAAAGGGTGCGCATGGTTTGTTCATGAGCCCTGTTCCACGACCTCAAAATCTAAACTCAACCTACAATAACAGAATTGTACGGGGTCACAAAGATAACGGTGCGCATATTTTTTGAGAAGGGCTGCAAGCCCCACTTTTGTCCAAAACCTAAGAAATCCGAGACCTGTTTTCAGACGCCAAAGTAAAGTACGCATGGATCGGATGGCTTCTCTACTCAGTAGTTCTCGTGGCGAAGGTGGTTGTGATCTTCCAACTATTCTATCAGGAGGTTAAATTTAAATGGTGTATATATATTGTCCAATATGCAGCTGCCCCCTGAGCCGATGGATAACAACGACAAACTATTTGACGATCACCTCTTCAAGCTTGGGCTATCCCTATCAGTTGTGATCTTCCTTTTCCATCTTGAGGCCCACCATTACACATCGCTTAGCAGCTCGCGTCAACTCTACATCACTTATCTAGCAACAGCGATTTGCCTGGACCTCATCGACAGCATCTACTTCCTCGACCTCCTATGGCAGTCTTTCGTAAGCGTCTAAAACTTAGGCGAAGTGGCATTCAGGCCGCCAAATGGAATCTCGAACTCTGGTTGGACATAACAATTCTCGCTCTAGCAGGATTTAATTTCATACTTCCCACCTTCGCTCTTATTCGTCTTCGTTTTGGACGTCTGCCACGCGCATTTCTTGTCAGCGACAAGATTTGGTCATTCCTATATGTCATTCTGGTAGAATTTAGAAGAGTGTTGCAAATTCTAATTGTTCAGGTTAACGGCCCCTACCTCGGAATTCGAATTTATCTCTATATTCTCCTCAAAATCGAAAATAAGGGGAAGCACTATGATGCCTCACTCTTTGCAGTCAAGAACGTGACTATGGTCTACCTAGCCCTCCGCGAACTTTGGACGCGCCTTCAATACTGGCGCCAGAAGCGAAATCAGAATTCAGGATCGCATGGACAACTCACAGCACCCGTCAACGATGAAGAAAACTGATCGAAAGAATCCTTGCTTGCTATTTTTTTCGTTTCTTACTCGTGCATCTAACTCACACAATCCATTTTTCGCACAATGTTCTCGGCAACATTTAAGCTTAATGAAGCATTACTTTGCAAGTGATACGCATCGCATATTCAAGATAAAGATTTGCTGCTTCAATCACCCAGGCTGCTAGATGCAAACGCGAAGGAGGAAAACTCACGTATTGGTGGAAGTCCAAGAACTTTGCCAGTACAAATGAAAGCGAAGAGAGGCCGTTTTTCTTTTGTTGAAACACATCCATTTCCAAAACAGTCGTCAAATATTTTTCCAACTCACGCCTTCGTTCCTCAAGAAAGTCGGCATTCTAAAAGCGCACATTGTAAAAGAGCGCTGTGAACGTACCATGTTTCCGACAATTCGCTTTGGAGGCAAGAAGGACTTACTCCTATCGGTAAAGTATTGGACATCGAAAGCTTCGAATTCCTTGTAGCGGCGGATCACTGTCCACCAAACAGCTTCTAATGCAACACGGATCGTATAGATCTGACAATATCCCTTACGAAAGAAGAACTTACCGCAAATTTACCCTCCTGATTAACAGAATAACTAGGTATTTTAACTGATAATCCTTCGGATATCGGATTTTCGACTTTTAAGTTAAGTAGCGCCATTTCATATTCTTAGAGAAAGAAACAATGGGAAAGAAAGGCAGAGTACACGCGACTGGAAGAACCGGGTTCGCCAGCTGATGCCAAAAACTCGCTAAACCTCGCGACCGCTAAATTCGACGATTGCGCGTCGTGAAGTGGGAAATTTCATTCATACAGTTGCTGTTCCGGATGCACTTGTTTGAACCAAAACCGTCGCCCAACGTTGTAATTTGTAGCTGGGCAATTACAGCAGCAATTCGTTCTATGAAGCTTGGAAGAACCGGCAAAAAGAACAACATGTTTTCATATGTAAGGCTTTGTGTCTCTTCGAGCACAAGCCTTTCTAAATCTCGCGAGATGCTTAGTTCAATGCTTGACAAATCTACTGCTCCGAGAACACCATTACTATGTCTTCATTTGAAATAAGTTTGCTTGTACAAGAAAAAAACGCAGAAGAATGGATTTATAGCAGAACCACATTGAGATGGGGTGGGGGAAGAGCGCTGCAAATAAACATGTGGTGACCGGTCGAGAGACGTCCCTTCTCTACGCGTCGAAGATTCGGCAGAACTTGAAACGGCACGCATATCCTGCAGACAATTGTCACCACCGTAACCGTCTTGGAACCGTGTCGAAATGTTGGAATGTGGATGCGAAAAGAGCTCACGTTTGTAAACGCCATTGCTGGAGCGCCTGAGGCGGGGCGCCAGTTGATCGTCAGCGTTGAGGCTGTCGATGAGATCGGAGACCTCATCGAGTTGCGTGTCGGCCACTTCGGGCACGAAATATGGACGCTCGAAGGGGCTGTCTCGGTTCAGAAGACGCAGGAAAGACACCGAGTATGGAAAACTCTGGAATTCACTCAAAGTGACGAAAAAACGTCTCCAGGACATACCCTGCGCATCCGCTCCGTCTGGTCCTCCTTGGCGTGTGACGAAGCGACGACGAGGACGAGAAGGGCGACGGGCAGAAGGGACCGAGCACTCATTGCCGGCGAGTTACCTGCAGGAGAAGAAAAGACGTGGGAGGCAAGGAAGCGGCAACACGCATGAGGCCGCTTCGCGGACTCCCTTTCAGTCACCTGAAAGTTGGAGCGAGACGGCAGCGAAGCGAAAGAGCGAAATGGCAGGATGAGGGACGGACTCGGACATATCAAGCGTCTGTGGACAAGCAGAAGACCGTGACGGAGCTGAAAGGCCACGGGCGTCACTCGAGTCGCCCTCCTCTCCTCCCCCTCCCGGGCTTCAGCTACCTCGCCGCCAACAACGGGCAGCACGACGACTTATTCATGAGTGCACGTCGATTGATAGCAAGTGAAGAAGAGGCAGTGCAGGAGGAAGTCCTCCTCACGTAGCCGCGCATTCTGCCGCGCCACCGGCTTGTCCGAGGCGAGAATTGTTGTGTCCTCGAAAGTCCTCGAAAGAACATTGCCTTCTGGGCAGTTCAAATGCATATCCGAGTGGGATTCTTCGAATCTCTTCGAGAACAGAAGAGCATTGCATCACGAGTCTGAAGGGTGTCGAAAGTCAAGGATCGACATCGGGTTGACCTGTTTCGAGAAGCAGCCCGCGCCAGTGAGTCAATGTAGGGCGAGGAAGAACTGTTTGCCTAGAGCTTCGTGTCGTTTCATCACAACCAAGAGAAGGCGCCTGGACGGGCGCCCCCTGACTGACCTTTGCAAGAACTCAAAACGCCTTCAACACATGCGCGCCCGTTTTTGTTTGTACTTGGTCGCCTTGTCTCCGGAAGACGACGGGGTCATTTGCGTCGACGCGTCTCGGCGCGACGAAGACGGCGGCGGCTGGTCCCTCTCTGGCACAGGAACACCGCCTCAACCTGGGCGGGCCCATTAAGGGCGTCTCGCTTCATCGAGAGGACCCCAATGGTAGAGCGTTCCTCACCAACGCGAGCAGATCTTTTCCCTCCCTGACTGTCGTCTCCACTTCACGACGTCCCCCAGCTGACCAGTCCCTCTCGCTTCTTGCACACCTTTTTGACCTCATGTGAGTGAATTCGCCACGCGCCTTCTTTGGACGCGCGAAGCGATGAGCAAAAAGTGCTAGCAGGTGTGCGCGTGAGCTCTCTTTTCGTCTTCCTCAGCCCGCTAATTACCGTTGCAGTGCTCGTCATTGCCCGAGGATTTCGCCCCCGCCACCCCGCAGCTCGTCCTCCTCCTACGCCATTCGCCGTTTTTGCTTTCTTCGTAGAGTCCGTGTGCACGCCGCGATAGCCCTCTCACACACGCCCTGAGTCACATCAGCCATTTATCAGTTTGCTTGAGAGAGGTGAAGGAAGATGTTTGTTCTAGCCACGTTCGTGTACCACTCGCGCGCCCTCCCCCTCTCTCTGCCTCTTCCAGACACACTCTCGTCTCGTCTTTGCTTCCTTTGTGAAATCTTTGTTGCTTCTCGGGCTGCTGCCAATATCCTCTTACGTTGCGTAATTTGAGTGGTCGCTCGCGTATAAATAAAGGATGCGTGGACGGTGACTGAAAGGATCGTAAAGGAATGCCGTGCCACGGTCGCTTCTCTTTCGCGTCGCGCGTGTTGTTCATTGCTGGCGTGTGCTCCTTCCTTCCGTTGCTGATTGCTCATCGTCCTTCGTTTCAGATGAGCTGCTGTGAGTGCGGACCCTCGTCGTCCGCCTCGTCCTCCCTTGTGCCTTCTTTGCGACGAAGAAGTCGTCTCCTGCCGCTTCTCGTACTCAGCCTGGTCTGCACAACTGCAGGTATCTCCTTGTGGTCGAAGGTTATCCAAACAGGGCCCTAGCTCTTCTTATGCATTGTGAAATTGCGTCCTTTATTTCGGGGACGAGGTGCAAACAGACGAGGGATGGCCTTCCGCCATGGTTGGTGCGTGTCTTGTCGAATAGTAGTGGAACTCGTGTCGGCATTGCCTTTTGCCACCGTTGTATAATGAGGGTGGGGATCTCACACGAGGGATTATAAAGTGGCTAGCGGAGGTCACGCACTATTGTTCCGCATGGTCCCACTCTTCTACGATAGTCGTCTTTCCTCCAGACGAATTCGTTGTAAGTCTGACAAATCATTTCTCTTTCCCGCAAATTCATATTGTTATGATGTTAATTGCAGATGGATGCTTTCCGCGGTCCGTATTCGAACCGGAGAAATCAGCCGAGCCTCTCGAAGCAACAACACCAGAAGTCATCGACGAAGAGCCTATTCCCTGTCCAGATTTCTTCATTCAGCAAGGATACTGTATGCATAATGGAACTTGCGAACTGGACTCCTTCGAAATGAAACCCTTCTGCAGGTAATGATTTTTTTTGTTCAGAAGATTTGTCTTAGATGCCAACGTGGCTGGCAAGGTCCGCGGTGTGAAGGAATGTTTATAACGGAGCTCGTCTATGGTTACTCAAGGCAAACGGCACAGGTCGAAACAGCTGCTCTATCGACTCTCATTTTCCTTGCAATCATTGCTACATGTATAGCCTCAATGGCGCTCTACGTGTACAGAAGGTGCGTCAGATTTTCTTTCTCTCAGTCCAAGGATGCAGAGTGGCAAAAACGTACGATGTGAATGCGAAGACGTTCATGGACAACAGCACTAGGGAAACGTATTCCTGGATGACGCCTCGATCTGTGCGGTCTGGAGACTATGTCTCAGACAGTCGGCATGTCATCCCTTTTTCCAATTCGCCCGATGGTAGATTGGTAAGCATTGCGTAACTCTCTTCAATTTTTGAAGGTCGTGACAACTTCAACAACGGAATCGACAGGAACGACGCCGTGCCTGCCGAGAGGAAGTCCTCACGAAGTTCAGACTGGCCGACCTCCGCCTATCGCCCGATTGTCGGAATTGGATGACCTTAACATAGTATGAGTATGTTCATGACGATTGTGTTTTAGTTCTTTTGTGATATTGTTTCGATGGTATTCAAGTTGGTCGTGTCGGGTGTGTCCTAGCCGGGATTCGGCTGGCCCAAATCAGTGTTAAATAGGTTTTAAGATTACATAACGGGTATTGGGAATCATTGTGCCTAGGTTACTTGACATTGAAGTATGCATGTATGAAGAGAAATAAATGCCTATTTGAAAAAGGGAGAAAGATCTAGCACGGGATGGTGTCTGGAGAACCCGTTTGGTTGGCCCTCATTGTGTGTTCATCTGCGAGGGAATCGATGCAAGCGGCGATCTCCACGTAGCGATGACAACTCGCAGCCGTCGACACCCTTTTCTCCCTTAACGGCAGTGGTTCCTTTTTGCCTACTCGTTTGACTCGTCCCCACATCTCGCCCATTTCCACAATCTCAGTCATCTTTCCGACTTCTCGCTCCACGCTCACTCGAAGTTTTGCCCCGCTCCTATGCACGCTGAAGGACGTGTTACAGGGGACGACGTGCAACCGCTCTCGCCTGCCCATCGCTCGTCACGGTTAGCCTGCATTTGATCTGCACAAGAGAGACGATGTCGCGCGCGTTTTCATGCGCGCCAGAGTGTTAAAAGCGCGCGCGCTTTTGAATGGGACTAACTTCACAAAAGGGAAAGGGTTTTGTGGTTGTTCAATGAATGGTCTCTTTCTCGCTGTTTTCGACTTTGATTTTGTTCGCTACCGTGTTAGAAAAAGATTCGATCAAGCATTGCTTCAAAGAAATTCTTCTGGTTGTTCTTTAGTCTGTCCAAACGGAATGTTTAGAGTTGCTTGCACGGCGATCGACGACGTGCGAGTACATGATTCAGCCTCCGGTCTTCCGCTGGAATTTCTAGCCTCAATGTGGACGGCATTGAAGCGCCCTCGTGTCATCATGTCGGGAGTAATGCTTCTCGCTTTTATTGTGCTCTTTGGTAGGAAATTACTACGTAGAATTCATTTTTATGCATTCAGTATCCATTCCGAGTGCTAGAAAAGAAGTGGTGAAAGCTCAAGGTGCTGGTGGCGACGATGAACAGGGTGCTGGACTTCCTCCTCCGTGCGTGCTTTTCCTTTCTTTCATTAGCATTGTTCCAGTGAGGATGATGCTCATGAAGCTTTGAAACTTGAGATTTCTCGACTGCGCGAAGAAGTGGAAGAGCTACAGAACAAGTTGCAAATCTTGAGTTCATTCGCAAGAGGAGCAAAAGAGGCAGATAACGCAAAGTAAGCTAGTGTCGCCTTTAAATTAGACGATTTTAGTTCTCCAAATAGCGCTTTTCCGCCTGTTCGCTTCCGAAACGAAGAAACTCGCAAACGAATTCTCGTGACGGGTGGCACTGGATTTGTTGGATCTCATCTCGTCGATAAGCTAATGCGGGATGGTCACGAAGTTTGTTGAGCTTACTTGTGATATGTTTACATTTTGTAGGTTGTTGCTCTTGATAACTATTTCACTGGACGAAAACGCAACGTTCAACAGTGGATTGGGCATCCAAACTTCGAACTTGTACATCACGACGTCGTTAATCCTTACTTTATTGAAGGTAAGCTCGTTTAGCCTTCGATTTACTTGTAGTCGATCAAATTTACCATCTCGCATCACCCGCGTCGCCGCCGCACTACATGTACAATCCCGTGAAGACGATTAAGACGAATACCATTGGCACAATTAACATGCTCGGTCTTGCCAGGTGACGACATTCCCTTTTCTCCAATGACAAGTATTAGACGTGTGAAGGCGAGAATGCTTCTTGCGTCGACATCAGAAATCTACGGTGATCCTGAGGTTCATCCACAACCGGAGACCTACTGGGGACACGTCAATACAATAGGTCCACGTGCCTGTTATGACGAAGGAAAACGAGTGGCTGAGTCTTTGATGGTTGCCTATAACAAGCAGGTGCGTCAATTTTGCATTGTAGTTCGCGTTGTAGGAGAAAGTACAAATTAGGATTGCTCGCATTTTCAACACATTCGGGCCGAGAATGCATATGAATGATGGCCGGGTTGTATCCAATTTCATTATTCAGGCTCTACAGAAGCAGCCTATAACGGTAAAACGTTGGTTCTTATCTGTACAGACTTGCGTTCAGATATATGGCGATGGGAATCAGACTCGGTCTTTCCAGTACGTAGATGATCTAGTTGACGGATTGATCGCGTTGATGAACAGCAACGTGTCTTTGCCAGTGAATCTTGGAAACCCAGAAGAACATACGATTAAAGAGTTTGCCAGTATAATCCGTGGTCTTGTTGGTAAGTTCTCATTTCACTTCTGTCATAGTCTCTTGTATTCAGGTAGCAAAAGTGAAATCATTCACAAGGAGAGCCAAACGGATGATCCGAAACAAAGAAAGCCAGACATCCGTCGAGCCGCAGAACTTCTCAATTGGCAACCAAAGGTAGGTTCCATTTTTGGTCAGTAATAAGTTCGTTAGGTTTCTATGCATGACGGGCTAAAGCGGACAATCGAGTACTTCCGTCGAGAGTTGCTCGATGAGGAGCTAAAGGGCATCAACGAAGAGCAGCTCGCGCCCCCTCCATCAACTATTGCATAGTGTTTTCGCTTTTCTCGTTTGCCCCGTCTTTCTAGTCTTTACATTCCTGTGATTTTCGGTCACTTTGTTTAGACCGTCACGAGTATGTATACGTTTTTGTTTTAGTTTCGATACATGTTGGTAAGAAATATAGACAGGGAATAAATATTTATTTTGGAAGCATCTCCAGACTCTTAGTCGCAGGATTTCCTCGAATGTGTCTTTTTAAATATACAAAATACTAGAAGTATGGTTCTTTTTAGATGGTTCCACCTCCGGTGAAGCGTCCGCGTCATTCCTCGTGGTCAAGCGATGATTCATTCGATGAAGATATGCAGGTTAAAGCAGGTCCATCACAGTTTCTTCGTAAGTGTCTTTCCTGTCTTCAGAAATACGCCTTTTAGGGCCTGACACAGCAGTCGAGAAAAGTCAGTCAACTGCTGCAACAAGAAGTGGATCGAGGCCAGTTGCAACTCGGCCAGTGAATGTCGTCCCACAGCGACAATCGAGTATGGCATCGCATCGCGTAGGCTCCGAGGACAAGCTGAGAGGAGACATTGTTGTGCTCAAGCATCAACTGGAGAATATGAAACGGCAGCAAGAAAAGACTCAAGACGACAAGAATCTTGAAATCTTCCAATTGAGGGCAGCTCACGAAAGTGCTCTTCAAGAGAAGGAACATGAGATCAGGTGCACACGAGAAGAAGTGCAGACATTGGTAAGCCATTATATATATATTTCATTCTCCCATCTTTCAGAGAAATGAGATGCAAGGGATGCAGTTCCGTTTGAAAACTCCTGCCGTTGAAAATGTGAGATTGTTTCTCTAACTGAATCTTCCTTATAGAATCCGAGTTCTCAGGGTGGACAAGGAACGGTTTTGATGACGAAGAAAGTGAATCTTAATGCGAAAGGCCATTTCGGCGTTGCTGATGGCTTTCGCCCAACTCGACACCTCAATGCCACACGACAGTCGGTGCTCTTCCGTCATCCAGCGAACGTTGATGAGACCTTTCAACAGCTGCCAAGTCAATCCGTTCTTCCACGTGAACAAGCAACGTCGACAACTTCTCTGCAACGAGAACTGAGGCCAAGAATGAAGAGCGAAGGAGTGCAAACGGAGTTTCCACAATCTCCGGTTTGTTCTTTCTTCTTATTATGAAGCGTTTAGTTGAACAAGTATCGACAGGAGCGCCCGCTCATGGACCTTCTCTGGGCTCATGTACGGTACGCGAGAAGCGATGCTGACATCGATGTGAGGAGGGTGTGCGTGCCGACACACGGTCGAACTTTGAGAGAGCTACACGGCTGTGTCTAGCAACTCTTTGTTTCTTTGAATAAAGGAAGCATGGCAGAGAGTCGCAGGTCCCTGCGGCGCGTCTTTGTTTTGGCGGCCGCCCCGGTGGGAGAGGCGAGGATGGCGGGGAATTGGCAGCGGCGAGTCTGTCAAGGATTTCAATTGCAGTGATGTCTCGAGGGACGGCGCGTCTTCTTGTATTGACGAAATTAGAGAAGTAGGGAGGCGTCGCAGTTTGATGACCTTGTCGACTACCGTAGCCCGGAAGGCGAGAGTTAGACGCGATTCACTCTGTGAAGAAGGCTCAATTTGGTGTCGCTTACTGGTCTCGAAGCTTTATGAGACGACGGCTTGAGACGACTTGTGATTGCGAGATGCGTTGTCCCCGAGGAAGACCCAGGAAGATCCGCGCACGCCATCCTTCCGCGCGCCCTTCGAATCAAAGTCGTCTAATTGCCTTTGGAAGCACAGTACGATTTCCGTGTTCCGTGACTCCTCTCTCTAGGGGTTACGGTGGGCAGTGGAGGAGAGGAGGAGAGGGCGAGCGGGTGAGGGCACCCAGGGGAGGAGCAGGTCGCGCAATGGATTCCGCCCCGTGGATGTCAACGAGTGCCATCTATCAGGGAGTCCCCGGGAGACTCCTCCGAGGACTCGAAGGACCTGCCCCGACCCCATCAACAGCCACAAGCACGGCGCTATCGATCCTCTCCCTATTTGAGCGCCCGCGGGCTCATTCCGCGCATTGTTTATTTCTATGGGGATTGAGGTGCTTAGCTATTAAGATTCTAGCCACCATATGTCAAGGTTGTCGTCCTCTCCTAATCTCTGCATCTATGCAAATACACAGAAGAGAGACCGGCACGTGGACTGCCACCCAACAGACGTCTCCCTCCTGCCCCCCAGCTGCCCTTGTCCACTCCTCCTCCTCCTCCTCCTCCTCCTCGACCTTCTACTCGAGAGAAGGAGAAATTCGAAGATTTGCTGAAGAAGAAGGAGAGGAAATGGCCACGCACCCATTCATACAGAACGACTCACGAAGGAGAAGAGAAGAGCAGGGCGACAGGCGCCTCTCCCAGCCTCTTCCCACTCTCCGCACCACAAAAGACACATTTATTAGAACATAAATATGCAAATGGGAAGCGTCTTGACGACCTGAAGCGGTCGCTAGGAAGAGCCCGGTCGGCAGTTGTCCGTCGCCGTCGCCGTCGCCTCTCCTGTATGAGACTCCTGGGAGCCGTCTTCCTCCTCTTCCTCCTTCTCTCCACTACAACCCTCGCCGACGTGGTTTGCGTCAAGAATCAGAGTCTGCCCGCATTCCAGGTTCTTGTTGAAGAAGAAGAAGAGAAGAGTTGCAGCCGAACGTGTACTTGTGTGATGACTCGTGTTCATGCTGCCTCACCCGAGGGACGTATGCGTGCTGCGAGAAGGATCTGAGTGCGCGCCAGCTGTGAGACTTCTCCTCTCTTCCCTCCCCTTCTTCCCTTCTTCCTCAATAAGCTCCATTCTCGGGGTCACGGGATTACGGTGATTGCGACGACTCGCAGAGGGTCAGGTTCCACACGATTTGGCCACTCCATCCGGACAAGTCCTTGAGGGGCTGAGGGTCTCCTTCAGGTTCAAGCAGAGCGTGCCCTTCCTTGTCTTCGGAGGAGTCTGTCTCCTCATGGCCTTCCTCGTCCATCTCTACTTCGACGACGTCGATCCCATCTCCCTCGACGAAGGAGCTGTTCCACCTCAAAGAGACGTAGTGCAGAAGCTCCTGTTCCCGGTTCCCGACTCGGAAGGCGCCGTCGAGGATCCCCTCTTCGGTCGAGTCTACCGAGAGCGTCCCCCTCCGTATGTGTTCTCTCTCTTCCCCTTGAAGAGAATGGCAGCTTCGCCTCGGGTCTTCGCCACCGTCGTTCAACGGCTTACACGCATTGAGCACCTGCAGACGGCGGCGTCTCGGCTCAGTTGCAATAAATCAAATTAGCTGAGGCGTCTCAAAGGCGTATTATGCATGCAGAGGCGCGGAGGGAGGACGGCCAGGAGGAGCTCCCTTGTCCTCGAGTCGTCCCTGTCCTCGCCGAAATCAAACAGGCCGCGCTAATCTGTTAATAATGAATGGTCGGCTCGTCTTCACCTTGTGGCCGTGCGAGTCAAAAATTCATGTGGGGAGGGGCGGCGAGGGGAGAGAAGGAGACGTGCCGGCACGGCAGGCGACGGCAACGGGCACGGGACGAGCAGGTACACCGCGTCCTCACGAGGATCGATGCCGAGACGGCGGCGCCGTCGCCTCACCTAGCGCCTCAATTAAAATGCTCGTCGTCCAATAAGGAGCGAGGCGAGGGGACAAATTGCGCCGCCTCGACCATGTCCACGGCGGAGATTCGCCGAGGGCCGAGGAAGAGGAGGAAGATGTTCTCGAGGAGGAGGGCGAACCTGGCCGACGCCTAATTCAATTCATCGTCGGACGGGCGCCGTCGACTAATTGACGAGGCACCCGAATCAAGGTCCAATTCTATTTGGAGGTTCGTCCTGCGCCGTGCCTCGGATTTGTCTTAGAGCATCGGGATTCACACGGCAGAAGGGACCTCGTCCCTTCGCCGCGCCTCGTCCTCCCTCCTGCCTGCACCGCCAATTGGATTGCTGCTCCTCCTTCGAGTCCCCGTCCACTCGTTAGACCCTCACTCCATCACCACAAGCACCGCACCGGGACCCAGCCGCATCCCTGCTCGCACATTAGCTTTATGGTCGCTTATGGGGAGGAGCGGCACTTGCACTGCCCGCCCCCCTCCCCTCCTCTCATTAACAGCTCCTTGTCGCGCAGCCGCAAGTCGCCACACCTCCACTACGGTGGGCGCGCCCCCCTCGCCCACTGGCCAGGTGAGAGCGCGGCACCGTAGTGAATGGGGAGGGACCTCCACCTGTGCCGCACCTGCCAGTCGCTACCTGCCAGCGGGAGAGGGAGCTGCCAGCCGGAGATTGAGTGTCTCGCCGAGTGCCGTGTCTACTTAGAAATAGTGGCCAATGGACGGCACCTTGCCCTGAGCATTCTGCCTTCTCTGCTGCCCTCTCCGCCCGCCGCCTCGCCGAGTCCTCCTTCCTCCCTCCTCGGAGGTGTCCCGCCGCGGCGCGCCGCACAGACAAAGCTCCCACTTTAGTCCCTCTCTTCTCTTCGATTATTCCCGCTGAATTCCACGATTTCCACGTGAGTCGCGCGTCTTCCTCCTTCGTCCTCCTGCCGAGTCTTCATCCTGCCGAGTCTGCCGCTAGACAGCTGGCTCATCTCTCCCTTCTTGCGCAACTCCTCGAACGGGCTCGCTCTCAAGTGGTCGGCGAAGGGAGGCGCGGGGAGAGGCGACGATGCATCATCTGCCGCGAGCCGCTCACCTTGCTCGTCCTTTATGAGAACCGTGTGCGAGGAGTGGCGGCACCTGTTGCCCCTCCTTGTCCCTTCTTCCAGTTGCCTCACTCCCCGCAGGCGAAGGAAGATGTCCCGCATCACCGGTGCAGCTGGCCTCTCACTCCTCGCAGATGCCCGCGTCAGGATTTGCATACAGATGCCCGCCGGCCACTCTTTGTCCTCCTTCATCCCTTCTGCACCTTCTCCTTCTCCTTGGAGACAGCTGGCTGTCACCGAACAGGTGCATCCTCTACAGTATTCAGAGGATGACTCTTTTCGTTACGGGAATCCGGCTCTGCTTTCCTTGCTCAGGACGAATCTCGAGTAATTGGGCGACATCTGACACTCGCACGGCTTCTTCTCACAGATGGGACAAATTACCGCGCACTTGGCCGAGACGGACGCGGCTCTCCTGGCTCGCCTCCTCGCACCGGGCAGCGCCTCCTCACAAAGACTCGCATAAGGGAAAGAGAAGGGGAAGACACAGCTGCCCCTTCCTTCTCCTTCCTCTTCCCCTTCTCCTTCTCTTCTTCGTGTTTTCATACGTGTAGTTGATATTAAACTCGACGGCGCGACGGCGGGGAGCGGCGAGGCGACAGCCAGGTGGCTCGTCTTCTCTCTCGAGACACCTCGAGGTGGAATTAGGAGCGAGGCCCAGCTCCTTCTGGCCACCTTATGGCAGCTCTACGGTAGAGGAGGGTCAGGGTCAGTCTCGGCTCTCCTCGAGGAAGGGAGGGGGAGGGGAGGCGGTCGTCCCGGGGGGAAGGTGCGGGACCAGTTCGCGGTCGCTCTCCCGTAGTCGCCGCCTCCTCTCGCTGCCTCAGTCTCGCCCCTCGCTGCTTATGGTGGACGGGGCGGGACGCAGGTGCGTGGAATCGCCGCTCATTCCCCTCCTCCGCATTGATCATGCCCCCAGGCCTCCTCCTCCCTCTACCTGTGACGTCATGTGCCGCGTCCCCCAACTCCTTCTCCCCCTTCTCCTCTCCTCTCCTTCTCCTTCTCCTCGTCGAGCTCACCGTCGCGTCTTATCGTTGAATCGCATTCCGGGATGCATCGTCCGTCTTGCAGATGGTCGAGGTGGAGGCGGCCACGCCGCAGGACATCGGCTCCCTCGCCGCCGACCTCGACTCGGCCAAGACTTCTGAGGAAGCGCTTCGCAAGTTCAAATGTGCCGAATGTGCCAAGGTAAGCCGCCAAAAAAGGCGAAAAAACGTGGGATTTGTAGGCGTTCAAGTTCAAGCATCACCTCAAGGAGCATCTAAGGGTAAGTCTTATCGTATTTGTGATTAATCGTTTTGGCGCGGGCAGATTCACTCAGGAGAGAAGCCCTTCGAAGTAAGTATCATTTCCTTTGATTTCAGATAAAATTTGAGGAGTTTTGGAGCAAAAAGACGAAGCAATCCAGATCTTTTGGGCATTTTTAATGTTAAATTTCGCTCTACATTAGAAATCTTCAAATATCCCATGGATCAGTCTCTGATAAACACTAGGGGGCTCTCTCATAATAGCGTGAGCAGGAGAGAAGCCTTCGGAGGTGAGTGCTGCGTGGTGGCGGACGCAGTCCCGAACGGGATCTCGAGAGATGCGCATCAGCACATCCTCTTCCCCTCTCCTTTCGCCTTCTCCCCTTCCCTTCTCCCTTCCCTTTCCCTTCTCCTTTCTCGAGATCCACCGACGACCGGTTCTCCGCTTTCACTCACAAGGTCAATTCGCCCCTTAATCGCGCCATTCTATCCACTCCCTTGTATATGTTGCGCAAGACTGCCACGCCTCGAGAACCCCTACCTTACCGTAATCCCCCCGGTGTTCCCTTGCCCCTCTCACACCTCCAATCGCGGGGCTCGTTTCGGCGCCGTCGCCAAGGTAACCAGCACCGGCTGCCAACTACGGTGGTCGTATGAGGGGCCTCCCTCGCCCCCTTCCCTTCCCTTTGAATGTCCTCGTGAGGTGGATTAAAAATGCAGACAGCGGTGCAGGTTCGCTGCTTGCAGTGCCCGTCGTGTCACAAGCGCTTCTCCCACTCGGGCTCCTACTCCTCTCACATGAGCTCCAAGAAGTGCACCCAGTCGTCTCCACAACTCTTTGGTGCTGGCGGTGACCAACTCGCCTTCTACCACTCCCTCCTCCTCCACTTCCAAGCTCAGCAGATCAACTCCCTCGTCGGTGGCCTCTCCCCCTACGCTCTTCTTCAGCAACATCTTCTTCAGGTACACTCCACTTCTCTAATGCAATCTTTTTGCAGAACCAGAGTCAACAACAGTCGCCATTGCCCTGTTCGCCAGCTCCGACCTCTCCTTCTTCTCTTCTCTCTTCCTACTTGGCTTCACAACTTTCTGCTTCGCCGTCGACGGAAGGCGGCAGTCCGCCTCCCGAGTCGACCGATGCGACCGAGGCGGCGGAAGACGAGTCGTCGACGGAGACGCCTTCCGAGTCTGCCGCATCGGCGGCGGCGAACGGCGACTGGCGCCCTCTTCGTTCTCGTTCCTTCCTGAGCGACGCGCAAGTGGCCGTCCTGCAGACTCACTTCCAACGCAATCCCTTCCCTTCGAAGTACGAGCTGTCGGCTGTGGCTGAGAAGATCGGTGTGAACAAGCGAGTGGTGCAGGTACGTGAGTGAGGTCTGCTGTCCAGCTGGCCCCCTTCCTCTCCCTCTCACCCTTTGTCTCCTCCGCCCTAAAGCGTCGTGGCCGAGGAGCTCTCGAGCCTCTCTAAATCAAGCCTCCCCTTCCTCCTCACGGTCACCGGATTTGAGATTGAAGTGTGAAAGAGATCGTTCTTCTTCAGGTTTGGTTCCAAAATACCCGAGCGAAGGAGCGACGCGGCCAGCGACTCACGACTCGAGGGAGCACTCCCGCCTTCGCCCCTTCCACTCCGTCCATCACGTCGCCGCTTCAACTCATGGCCGCCTGGGCACAACAATGCTCGAAACTCAACCTGGTGAGTGCCTCTTCCCTCTCTGCCTCCTTTCCTCGAAGAGAAGAGAGAGGAGAAGAGACATGTGCGGGGACACAGATGGTCGAGGATATTTGTGCCTTCTTAATTGGATCGCCTCCTTATCCTGGTGACCCCTCTCCCTCTCCCTTCTTGCTCTACCTGCTGACAACCCGGCACTAATGAGGCTGCCATTCAGGAAGAGAAGAGCCATGAGGACAAGGTCGAGTCTGTTGAGAAGGAGAAGGAGGACGAGAAGAAGGCCGAGACGCCCCTCGATCTCTCGTTGAAGGAGGAACGCGTCGACGACTGGGAAGCTCCCGAGCAACTTCTTGGATTCGCGGACAAGAGTGCCGAGGGAATCCGCGAGTTGCTGCAGAAGGCGGGCGTGGACGAGGCTGAGGAAGGCGGCTCGGAGACGAGCGACGCGACGACCGCCTCATCCATCTGGCCCTCGAGTCTCTTCCTCTCGCAGTACTCGATGCTCGGCACAAATGGACTCGCCGAACTCCAGAAGGTCCTCGAGGTGAGTGCACGAAGGAGAGAAGATGAAGGAGCAGGGCGGCGGTGGCGGTGAAGAAGGCGACGACGACGAGAAGGCGCGTGCCTGGAAGCTGCACAAACTGGACGAGGAAGGTCTCTATGCGTGCGACCAATGTGACAAAGTGTTCGGGAAGCAGAGCTCGCTCGCCCGCCACAAATACGAGCACTCAGGTCGGTCTCCTCCCCTTCCCTGTCCCTTCCCAAGAAGGTGAAAGAGAAGCGACGCAAATTGTGTTTGCGGCAACACACCTAATATCCTTATGCTTAATCCGCTCAAATTAATGAGCAGCTGAATTGGGCGACGCACCTCCGCGAGACCCCGCTGCGAGCATTCGCCCCCTGTTCCTCTTAGAGAAGAGAAGAAGAGAGGAAGAGGAGAGGCTTGCAGGACAACGTCCTTACGCCTGCGACGTCTGCTCCAAGGCTTTCAAACACAAACACCATCTCACGGAGCATAAGGTACTACTACTCAGACAATGAAATTATTTTTCTCAGGAGATCTTGGGCGATTTAAGCGTTTCCAGGAGTTTTGAGCCATTTTCGACAAGGCTCGTTCTCGAACACGATGCGATGAATTTCGCTCGGGTTTG